>WBMY01014661.1:0-17632 GCA_013397315.1 Donacobius atricapilla
CCGAGCGCGGCTATGGAGCGCGGCCGGCGCGGCCGCCGGCGTGGGACTCGCGGCCTCGAGACTTTCGCGGCGGAAGCGGAGGCCGCGCTGAGAGGTGCGTGAGGCGCCGCGGGACGCGGGCGGGCGCGTCCTGCCGGGCTGTGCCGCGTCGCCGCTGCTCGCTGATGTGCACCCGCTGTTTTCAGCTTGCCTGGAGGGCGAGAGGGCCGCTGATGGGGGCGCTCGGGAGGCCAAGTTCCCCTGCCCCCTTGCCATGTGGGAGCTCGGACACTGCGATCCCAAGAAATGCACCGGGAGAAAACTAGCCCGGAAAGGGTTGCTGCGAACCCTGCGCCTCCGCCAGAGATTCCCGGGCGTCGTCCTGAGTCCGCTGGCTACGGAGTACGTCTCTCCCGCTGACAGGTGGGGCCCCGGTGCCTATCGGCAAAACTCGTACGGCGGGGGAAGGGGGAGAGCCGCAGGCTGTGAGGGAAAGCACTTGGTTCAAATATCATCCTGATGCTGTGTTAAGGAGAGCGTTTAAACCACTGATTTATGGCCGAAACTCATACGGAATAAAATTGGCCTTACTACATTAGACTAATGCATGAACATGAGAAACAGAGCCGTTTTATCAAATCAGCGTGATATTTTTACACAGCTGGTATCAGATGAGAAAAGCATCTGTAGGTCCCAATGAAAAATCAAGGTGCACGTCTTGTCGGTAATTTCTTCAGAGCATGGCGCTGTAGCTACTGTGTCTTTTATCATGCCATATTTAAGTTTTTCGGTTAGACAATACAATGTGTTAACCAGAAAAGTTTTTGCGGAAAATGAGAATTTTCTTCAAATGTGCCTGCAGAATTTTTATAAAGATATACTTAGAGAAAAGATTGATCTGTAGAAGCAGAGAGAACCTAACAGAGAGCCTAAATCAGAACTTCGGTGTAGTTTAAGGTGTGAACATTATTATTAACCACACTTCTCTGTCACATTTTTAAACCTAGAATTATTCACATTTCATTTTGGAACATACAGATAAACCTTTTTTTGCCATTTGCATGTTTGGAGGAAAACTTTGCTACTATTCTTTCTCATTACACCTCTGTTGTAGGTTATTGTAAAGCATAAGGGTTTTGATTGACAAAAGCAGGGGTTGTATGCAAGTTTGTTGCCAGTATAAAGCAGCAATTGAAATTCTCACTTATCAGTATAACAGTGACAATTTTTCAAATACAGTAATGTTTCTTTTTTTCAGGCCTGTCATTGCTCGGAGTGGAATTGCAGTCATAGATTGCTCGTGGGCCAAATTAGAAGAAACTCCCTTTGGGAGAATGAGGGGGAGCCATCTGCGGTTGCTGCCTTACTTGGTGGCTGCAAATCCTGTAAACTATGGTCGGCCGTGCAAGCTGTCCTGTGTGGAAGCTTTTGCTGCAGCGTTTTGCATTGTTGGTAGGCTCAATTTGTCTGATGTGAATTATGTTGCTAGCAATTCCTACATCCTTAATAAATCAGAAGAGATGGTCTGCGACAAAATAAACCGTAATGCTCTCATATGGGTCATCACTTTCTTGACTTTGGGATCAGATTGTTTAGCTTTCTTCCAAGTGCGTGATATCAGCGGCATTGAAATATCTATGGAGTTTTCATGTCAGCTACTAAACAGGACACAAACTGATGATCCTCATTTTGTCTGGATGGTGCGTAACATTAGAAAAACTATTTAAAAAAAAAGAGAGAAGAACGTGAATTCTCAGGCACCTTTGCCTTAATGAAACGTAGCAGCTGCCTGTTAATAGGGTGAGGTCTGGGTAAGAACAAAAGAAATTGCCCCCTCTTGTGATGTTTTACAGACTCATCACAGAACTTTGATAAGAGAAATGCCCTACCATACTGCAGACAAATCTTATCTTCTGAAAACACTGTATGTACAATTGGTCTTATACTGAAGGGTGGTGGGACCTCGAGCTTGAATCATTCATTACTTGTACAAAATATTTTTATGTAACACTTGATAAAAGACTATGAACTATTCTTGGATTCAGTTCCATGTTTCAAGTTAAACTGAAATTTGAAAATATCTGTAGTCTTTCCAAAAGTTTTAATCCCTGAACACTGAAAGAAACACTGGCAAACACCTTTCTATTGTATTGACATGTATGCATGTACTGAACTAGAAACATGTAAGCCAAGTGAAATCTCACACTGAAGAAGAAATTTATTTTCTGTTTTAGGATTCCCAGATCTAGCCACCATTCTTCTAAGGAAATTTAAATGGGGTAAGGCATTTATTGATCTGAACAAAAATCTCTTGGAAAAATATGCAGCCTGTCATTGCCAGGATGATGTGCTACACATTGAGAAGGACTTCTTAGCCTGTGTCCGAGAAAAAAAAAATGAAGAAGTAGGTAAGAGAAAAACACAGAAACACTACACCTGCCCTTTTTCTAACTAGTTTCTTCGGAGTCTTTTCCTTAAGTCTCATGAAAATATTAGCAAGGGGGAAGATAAGTGCTTTGCTGATACGTGTTGTTCTGTCTGTACTGTGCTGTGTGCCTCTTTGCCCATTTTTTCAACTAAAATAGGTGAAAATGACTAAATGTAATGCTTTGAGCAGTGCATTCATAGCTGAACTGTGAAGCAGTTACCCTTACTCAACCAACCAAATTAAAAAACTTAGGAGCAAAAAGAAAACATGATGCTTCCTTGTTTTAGATACAGATGTTAAAAGCAGAGTATGAGTAAAAAGACTGGTAATTGAGAAGGAATTGAGAGAAATACAGGTATACAGTCAGACAGCAAGTTAGTTATGCATAAACCTAAGAAGGACCTTTAAAAGACATATAGTCCTCAATCAAGATGTTTAAAATCAGACCTATAAAGATAATTAAAATAATTTATAAGTACAGGTAGTTTATTCCCAAACTCTTCCATTAATTTATTGCAATCTCAGTATTTCAGACTCCATTCACATGAGTGCTTGGTCTCATTCAAGACAGCACAAAGAAAGGCATATAATCAAGAACATAGGAAAAGAGATTATCCTAATTAACATTTTCCTATCACGGTGATTAAGTCCTGTAAAATAGGCCAGGGGCTCATGCTATAAGATGATGCCTTTAGTTGCTCTAAACTTTGATCTCTTTGCCATGAGCCTGAAATAAACCATCCTCTTGCTTAAATCCTAACTAGTTAGATTAAACCGAAGACAGCTCTTAAGGGGCAACGCAGCTCTGCCAGTTAAAGCACACTTCCACCTACAATCCTATGTATTTTCTGGCTGAACTGCAGAACCAAGGCTGTCATGCCTTGTTTGGCTTTTCTGAGGCAACAGTTCTTCCCAGCTACTTCAGCCAAAGTAAGCCCAGCCCTACCCTTTCTCAGCAAGAGCTATACATGGAGAGCTGTAATTCACTCCTCAGTGGACATCAGCTAACTAGAAAGCCCTTTTAGGACTTAATCCATGTTTTCTTACCCAAAGCCTTGGAAACTTATACAATCTGACTACCTCTAAAGAGCTACTGAACCCCTTGCAGGGGGTGAGGGAAAAGAGTGAAAAGCCTAGACTGGGCAGGCAGGACTTATTTTCTCAAGCTCCCCTGGTTTCTCATCAAACAACTATGGTAAACTTACGAGATGTGAACTAGACTTTCTGTGCCTTCCCCTCCCTGCCATTATCTATGAAAATGAAGGTAGACCATTAAGAAAATGCTTTTTTCATCTTCTGCAGTTTTTCCTTCTTTTTCCAGATCCATTTGATGTTGACTTAGAAAAAGAATTTTCTAATCCCAACAGGCCATTCAGTTCCTCAGGGTAATGAAATTTGATTTAAATACTAGTTTTACTTACTGTAAGTTATTTTTCTTTTATAATCTTGAAAAATGTTTCCAGTCTAGCACAAAGCAAGGAAGACTCTGAGGAGGAGGACAGCATGAGCAATCCAGATGATGCCAATGAAAGCACTGAAAGCAGTGATGAGAGCAGTCCAGAAGAAATAAAAATCCCCAATAATCCCAAAGAGTTGTAACATCTTGTATAAAGAAATTTTCTTGTGAATACTTGTCTTGTTCACCTGTAACTTGGTGCTTAGCAAACCTTAGGCTCTATGCAGGTTTGTAGGTCTTTTTATGCATGAGAGCCCTAGGTTATTTAATTTTTAGGTAAGTATGGAATGTTAAATTACTTTGTAAGGAGTTTGAAGATTAGTTACAAGTTAAAAAATAAACCACCCTGTATTCTAATCAACATGTCTGGAAAGTGGCTTATAAGCAATTTTTAACTAATAGTATAGTAGGTATATAACTTTCTTAAGTTCTGGTCTGTATTTCAACAGGAAAACATGGCTAAGCTATTGCCCTGTTCATGGTACCTACCACACAGGAAAGTCTCTGACTTTTTGCAGGCTTGAACCTGCCATTTGCATTTCAACTACTTCATCCATTTAGAATAAACTGATCTAAGCTTGAAAGGAAAAAAATGCTTCTTGGAATTGCTTTAATATCTCAGTATACTGTCTTTTCAGGAACTTTTAATTGCTCTTTTTATTTACTCTGATACAGTCCTAAGCAACTACACCGCATTCATATTCAGAACTGTACTGTGAAATTTCAGATCACAGGTTCATCAGTGCTATCTGTCTGTTTTCATCACTCAAAGTGGCAGTGTACCAAGTCAGAAACACACATTGTCTGTCCCTTAAAGCTTTGTGACAGACTCACACCAGCACTAGTATCTTAGGTCACTTTTCCCTATGCCTGCCTGTTTGTGTAGTGAAAATGAGCTGTTAGCAGTTGTTTTCTATGTATTTAAATAGAATACTCTCAGGAGTTTCAAGCACCCAACTGAAACCTAAACTTTAGCAACCCCTTCAGTAGAATTGGAGATACTAAGGAGAATTCAGAGACTTCGCCTTCACAAATCAAAGTTCTTCACATCACAGGACTTTCTCCTCTTGTCCCTCTACTATTAGAGGGATTAAATACTGGCACTACTGGAGTTAGAGTGGGCAGTAAGAGCAGCAGTTTGAGTGGTACAAATACCTCATTTCCCTTTTAAAAACAAGAAGCATAAGTAAATTAATTCTACAAGGAGACTTTTCCTTTGATTCCGTTTTTGCAAAAACTTCCCCACCCATATGTAATCTTTCCCAAATGTGCTGTTTTACCAAGTATTTCTTAGATAGTGACAAGATGGCAATTCAGCATAATTTTTAAAGGACTGAGAACAATGTGCACCTGTCAGCTATTCTGATTTGGGGGAATGCTTTTATATTATAAAGCTATAGTAATCAAATGCAGGCATGCAAAACAGATCTGGGAACAGAGCTGTATAATTTAGATTAAGTGTTGAGCAGTAGCCATTTTTTAATAAAAGCATTGAAGAAGCTAAGCTCAGATGAAACAAAGCTTTTCACTTTTTTTTTTTGTTTTGTAGAATGAATTTGACTTTAAAAAAGCACTGAAAGTTTAATAGAGGGCATATCAGCTTGACATATATGAAAATAACTTACATAATTTAACAGATTTCCTTTACAGAAGGAAACTGTAATTGCATAGACCACATCTTTTCCCTAGAAGCTATATGCACTAAAATATGGAAAGGCACAAAATTATTTCTGATAAACAAGCACCATTAAAAATCCTCAGCATTCCTTGGACGACTTCTATTATTGTTCATATCAGTCTAAAGCTCATGTTATTTTATATTAACGAGGTCACATCAGTATGCTGATCCCATTATGCACAGTAAGCAACTGGTCTCTGCTTGAACTTATCAGAATTGACTTGCTGCAGTTACCACACCCCAAAGGAAGGGCCACGTACCTGCTCTGGATCAGGCACAGGCAAAACAAATGAAGGCAATATCTAAACAAAAGGCAAACACAGCATCACAGGCCTTAAAAACAGGACTTGCACTGGATTGTGTTCAGAGCCATTTAAATTGCAATCTTTTAATAATTTTAATGAAGATAAATGAAACAAAGCCCTTTATATAAACAGTTTATTTACTCTAAACAGCAACACAGACAGAATGCCATATAAACACAAAGAAAGTGATGCAGAATGAGGATGCTGGCTAACTTTGGATCTCAGAGGCTCTTAAGCAATAACAACCTAGTTTCTGAAAGATAGAAAAAACAAATTCAGGGAGGGAAGGGGGTGGAGGGCATGATTTTTTTTTCATACAGCCAGATAGAGGCTAAATATAGTTCTAACATTTTAAAGCATGCCTGCATCAGATAGCAAAGTAACTAGAGATACTAGTGAATTTATAGAAGTATAAAAGTTTATAATTTTACAGCAGTTGAAATACTGACATCAATATTAAAATAAAAGCAAGTTTTACATAACAATCAAAAATACAAAAGACTGAAGGAAGAGACCCTGTATGAAAAAACTGGGGGCAATTCAGCAAATTTAGAACTGTATACAACTGGCGAATATGGAAAATGGCACACATACAACCCCCTCCCCTTATGTGGATATTAATTGTACATAGCAACATTAGATTTTGCAAAAGTTTTGTAAACAAGTTCTTGCCAAACCAATCCCTTCCTTTTAAAGATGCTGCAATGACAAATGCTTATGATGGTGCAAACTTCTTGGCTTGTGCTCGAACCCTCTTTTCATATTCCACTCTGTTTTGGCTGAAAAGAGAAAGAGTAATTCTAGGTAGAGAAATCAGAGGCTGTATTACAGAGTTAGTTTCATACTGAAGAGAAACAGAAGTCATTGCTGAAGGCAAATGCTTTTGATAACAATTCACAGAACACTACACTAAATTAAAGACTTTTCTGGACAAGTATGGTACTGTTCAACTAGTTACTTCCCAAACATCACCTGTTGTCAAATGATTGCACTGACTTCATACTGTATCAATCTCTTCGAACAGGTCTGCACCTGCTCTTCTCAAGACCAACTATACCTCACGTGCAAACATTCTCTCTTTCATCTGAAGTTTTCCACTCCCCACTCACACTAAGACCTAAGGTCATTAACAATAAATTCCAGTACCCTAACAGTACAAAGTGAGGAGAGCAGCTCACTAACAGCTGGTGGATTTCACATGGTTTTAAATTACCATCTTTACTGCTTTGGAGAGAGAATGGAAACACTCCTAAAAAACAGGAAAATGATAATGGTGTGCTAATTTCAGCCTTTATCTCTGCAGACCCTGACTCTCAGATTTAGGTTTATCCTCATCTTCAGTTGAGAAAAAAAAAGCTAGCTCAACGTAGCTAAGTGTAGCACACTTGCTACAGATTGATTCAACAAGTATCACTTGAGGGAACTATGCCCAGTCACTAAGCCTCAGACTCAGGATGTAAAAGAGCAAAATCCTTATTTTCTGTTGTTGTGCCAAAACCGGATAATAGTAGCATAGTAAAGCATCCATTTACATTCAGTTGTCCATTTGGTATTAGTTGTCAGAAGTGTGAGTTGAGCTAAACAGAAGTTTATAGCCCTTACTCTTCTGCCAGAGATAGTTTAGAGTGAATAGATTTTGTAGACAGCTTTGCAGTATATTTAACTTACTTTCAACTATGAAGGCTTGCTGCAGTGAAAGACTGCAAATTACATCCTCAGAACTTGACAGATTGGGGGGGATAAAGAAATGAAACTTATTTTGGTCACATGCAACGAAACAATTGCCAGCAAAGAGACCGAAGATACTCTCTTCTCATGAACAGATCTACAAACTCTATTCTACATTTTTCCCCAAGTTATATTGCATTGCCACACAAGAACATAGCCTGGCTGTTAAGTCTCGCACTCAGAATCCACACTAAAGAATGCCTTCCATAGTGGACTCTGAATGCCTACAGCAAAGAGGAGGAAGTAGGTTAGCGCATTAGGAGTGCTAAAGTTACTGAACAACAGTACCAAAGGAACCCTGAGAATAAGTATTCTTTTTTTATTTATTTATATTTATTCTTGAAAGTTTAACAACTTGACTAAAAGACATCTATGTAAACAATGGTGCATCTTCTGCAGTATTTATCAATTGCCAACATTACAGATGTGTGCACAATCCTGCTCTGTTTAACTTCTACCAGATGTTAACCAAGTAGCAAGGGAGACATACCCTCAGATGGCAGAATAATAGTAAGCTATCTGAAATACTCTGCATGTCCAAGAGACACAAAGAGGATAAATGGGAGACTACACATAGCTGAAGTAACAAAATTCATGTAATATTTTAAGCTCAATAGATATTGCCCCAGCAGCACTTTAAACAGAAACAGGACTAGCCAAGACTGGTTTTGTACATACATGCATGTGGGAGATGATTAAAAAAAATAAAACACAGATTATCTACACATGCACAGAATTATATTATTGAGGCCTTCCTCATCATTCCTGGCTCCTACAACTGTGGCCACTTAACTGTCTTCCATATGCACTCAACTCCATCAAGCCTTCAGTAAGTACTTAAAAAATAACACTGAGTGAAGCCATTAATTAAATGCAAGCCACACTACCCATCCCTATGTTTCCTTTTCACTAGGACCCTATAAAAAGACATATTTAACATAGCTTGCATGTGCAGTCACATAAAATGTTATTTTTCAAAACTGGCACTCTCCTGGACGCCTCTTCTGTCTCGAATTGTAATTCCACAATTCCATCTCGGTTATTATTTCAGTAACTGCCAGTGCCAAAAGCATTTGTTTAAAATGTTTTGCTTCCATAAAGATTATAGAGTAGGTATCCATTTTTAATGGTGGGAAAACTTTTATGATTAAGCCTAAAAAAACCCAAAAAAACCCCCAACAACCAACCCCAAAAAGTCTCTTTAGCTCACAAATTACCTCCTTTCCTAATCAATGCAAACTTCATCCTGCTAAAGCTATAGGCATTCTGTACTTTTCAACCTATTCTTTTGGAAGATGTGTTTTTCCCAAAATACTGTTTCCTACAGTGACCACAGTTCTCCTTTATCCTTCAGGCACAAGTTCTTACAGGTACACACTACTGGACAGAAATAAGTTACTCCTGTACTGATGAATGTGACTTGTCACCTAATTCAGTCTCCTCTTCTCCTGGTCTCATGACACCATTATGCCTCATTGTTACTATCAGCCTCTAAGGGAAAGGACTCTGTGTTGGGCTAGAACCAGGATGAAAATCGTGATACAAGGAGTATTTACACTTTATTGCTGTTGCTTTGCTATTAAAAGCCCCACTAGCCTAATAGGGTTCATTTTGTTCAAGTTTAGCACAATCTAGGCATCTCCACAGAATACAGTCATGAAGGAGAGAAAATTCCCCAGGTCATTTGTAAAAACATTTGAATGTTATACTACAAGTAACAGACAACTGTAGGTAATATGACAGCTTTCAAGCAAAGACACTTACCAGTAAATTGTGTAAGCCTCTGCTTGAGCCGGGTCTTGAATATTTGGTTCATTTAGAAGTTCTTGTATTCCTAACAAGATCTATGGAAAAAAGAATACAAGTAACAGGCATGTACTATAGAGACTCTGTGGAAAACCTTTAGAAACCAATTTAGGAACACACAGTGAACATCTCATATTCGCATCAGACAAGCAAGCAAAGCAAAAGTGTTAAGAATATGTCTAAGTACAACTAATGACCTGTTTAATTGTGATTGCTGGCCGCCAGTCCTTATCCTCCTCTAAGATGGAGAGACACACGGTGCCTGAAGGATACACGTTTGGGTGGAATAACGGTGGTTCAAATTTACCTGACAAAGAAGAGGAAATTACTTGTATACATTGCTAAGAGGAAGATCAGAGGGTTGGGTTAGATCAGTAGGGGAAAACAGAACCCAAAAATCCCCAAACCAACACTGGCAAAAGACCCCCAAACTCCAAATAAGACCCCCACAGATTTCTAGAGCTATTAAATAATAATTTTCTTCTTGCCTCAGCCCGCACCTAGAACAGAAACTCCATCACATCTGTGATATCAGTCCAGGCACTCTAATATTGTCTTTTTGCCTGGTAATCTTCTGGTTTAGGAATGGAAACTGACAAAGTAATTTGTAGTACCTTTGTGATAAAGACCTTTTAAAAACAATTCTGTCTTTTCAACCTCACATACTACTATGTAAAGGAAAGATACTACCCTTCATTCATCTTTTCTCTCCTCACTTTAAAATAATGAAAGTTTCATACAAGGAAGACAAGTTCCTAGCATTTTTTTCAGTTTCATATTTTCCTATGTATAATTAAGATGCACCGAACAAGAGGAACCGTGTTTAAATTACAAGACTAACTGAAGGCTCATGCAGCTTTCCTTCTGCCACTTAATCTATATTCTGGCATTGCTTTTAATCTTTACTCAAGATGCTGGCTGATGCATTTTAGTCCTGTGAAGTAATGAACACTACTTTTGCAATACATGAAATATCTACACATGAGCGCAGTTTTCAAATCCATTTGACATCGCAAACATTCACAAGACATAACAGTTTTGCTTCCCTATGAAGTTCAGTGGTACTTTAGAAGGGAGTCTTATCAGTCACATATACATCTTACTTTAAGGCATGACAATTCCTTTAACACTGTCAGGATGTGAAAACTGGTATTTTTCAAGAAAATAATGTGGAATGTTTTCAGTTGAAAGAGATGCCTCCCCCTGTGTTACATGTATTTAGGTGGTATCAAACAAAAGGAGTAGCCAGGAGCTGATAGAACTGAAATATGCTAATGTGACGAGAGATGAATCGCTGTCAAAAGAGTGATTTGTAATCAGTGTCTTTGATTTGAGATGGTAGCCAATTCAAGAACAAGGAAAAAGTGCAAGGCAATACATGTTTTCAGGTTTCTATAATAGGTAAGTTTGAGATAGTATAAGGAAAATTCAGTTCAAAAAACTTAGTAAGGAAACTAAGTATCTGAAGATCTGTTATTCACAGCAGAAAAACAACAGATTCATATTTTAGTGCAAGTTGATTAAAAGGTTCAAGTTATAGAACCCTTTTTCCCAAGTTCCCATCTTCTGAGTTATTAGCTTAGAATACCAAGTTAACAGTAAGAACATTGGGATTTAGTCTAAGCAGCCTACATATTAGTTTCCAAGGAGTGCTGATGATGTAGTGAGCATTTCAAGTGATGCTTTCATCAGACTTTGAGGGAACCTATGCACCAATTTTGATATATCTAGCACTTAGCTGATTTAATCACAACTTTCTGAATGTGAAGTGGGTGGGAAAAAAGGAAAAAGCAATGTGTCTTTAAAAAAGAACAAAACCAAACCAAACTCTTAAGAAAGTAATAACCATTTGTAAGAACCTGTTCTAATAAACATGTGGTTTTCAGTAAATTTACTTACATTTTGGGGGTGAAGAAGGGTAGTCATCCTTGAAAAGCATCCGTAATTTAAATAAGCCTCCTTCCCATGGTGTCTATAAAAAGTTAATGTAGAATTTTTGTTACAGCAAGGCAAAGTCAAAATAGTGGGAAAAAAGCTTACCAAGAATACAATTTCTCAAGCAAAGCACAAGACATTCTTCTGCTACACAGCAAAAAATAGCTGTTCTGCACTGTAGCACACTGTCTAGACCACAGTAAGCTATCCTACCTATATAAGCTGAGGTGGAAAGGAAGGGGTTTCTTTCTTTATCACAGCTAGTAAGTGAAGCCGAGTCATCAACAGAGTCAGGATCATCACCAGTAATCTCATTTAAAGTAAAAATTTCACACTACATAAGAACAGAATACTTCTGAAGTTTTACACGGTACACTTACAGTGAGGAAAGGGCTGTTGTACCCTCACTTGAGAAGAGAGGATATGGATACACCCCTTAAGCATGTGAATGAAAAAGGCTTCTCTTGTGCCTTATGAGAATGTGACTAATAAAACCACAAATGAACTAAAGATGTGAACAGGACTGTAGTACTGCTACAATTAATGAGATTTACTAGTCTAAACTAACCCTGTCTGCATTTGGTAGAATGTAGTCTCACGGACTCCATTATTCTATACAACAAGAAATTTTAAGAGTATCTTATCCCTATCCAGAACTGGCAAAAGCACTCATAGGAGCAGTTCCCATGACATAGAGCAAACCAAATAAGACAGCACTACTCAAAGGGTCATATAAACAAGAAAAAAAATCCAGCAGTAAGAGAAAAAGACCGTCTCAAATATACAAAACATGTAAACAAAGAAAAAAAGCCCATCTTCTGACAAACTGAGTTCTGCTAGGCAGTGTAGAAATACTGAAAAGATTCTTACAGCTGTAAAATTAACTTCTCTGCTACTTCTCTGTAACTTGCCCTTGCTATGGAAACCCTGCACTGAAAGCAAATGTTGGGTTGATTCCTTAAAACAACTGGAGTACAGATGGTCTCACATCTTAAGAGCAAAACTGATCAAATCTTATCCTCACAGACAGATATGTTTGAAGACCACCTTAGAAGGAAATTATTAATTATTTCCTATCTGAAATATGTGATTTTTAGTTGAATGAAAACCAAAATGAAACACCCAAAAAACCCAAATGAAAGGAGAAAATCACTCTGCTGTCATTGGTATTCATTACCAAATCTATACCAAATGAATACTCACGTCTCAAGCTAGAAATCAAAGAAAAACATGCTAGGAATTAATAAGATAACACATTTCCAGAAGTGAACGAGTTTAAATACACTACAGCAAATGTAATCAAAGAACTCATTCTAAATTGCTGTAGTCAGTTGTCAACAACTACAAATCTATTCTCCATACCTTCTCAGAGGAGTTCCTTTTTAGAAAATATTAGCTTTTTAATAGAATAAACGACCTATTTTGTTTGCTTTCAGTCACAGAGGAAGACAAATAGCTTTTAATAATTTACACAGACGAACAGAACAGTTGGCAAAGTTTTTATGTTTCTGATCGAGCAACATACCTTGTGGGTGAAAGACAGCAGACACTCAGAAGCCTTAAAGGCTAATAGTGTGATAGCAGTATCATCAAGACCATATTGCATTATAGGACTAGTAGCAAATGTTTTTGAGTCAAATTTTAGGTAGTTAACAGGTGATTTGCAGTCAAATGAGTGAATGGAGTATCCATCCCAGGACTAACACCACTTCAATATTTCATCTGACAAGAAAGCATTTTGGTGGTTTCAACGACTCATCTATTGGGAAGCAGCTGCAGTAAAGGATGCCTCCAAACACAAAAGGCAATAGAGAGCAACTTCTTGGTCTGGTAGAGATGAGTAAGTCATGCTGCTTGTTAAATACAATTTTTTTAATTAGCAGGAATCACATCAGCATAACTGATCTTTTCCAGGTGTGACACATTTCTCCATTTTGTGGTTTACAAAACTTCAAAGCAATACCATGAAGATTTTGTATGGCATAAAAGTTTTACCTAAGTATTTAAAGGTGACAGCTCGATACGGTACATAAACTGTTATGGGGGATAACCTTGTTTTGGCACAACACAAGAGGATGAGTTTTTCCCTACACTGTGTTAGATTATTTCTCGATGCTTCCTTAAGAACTGACTAATGCTGTGCACAGACAACTACCAAAACTAAGTTGTAACTTAACAGCAATGCTATGTTCAGCATTCAACTAAGGCAGCATCACAGATCCTGCAGGTTTTGCCTACACACAAGAGTCTTCTCACAATCTACGAAACAAGATCATAAGGGTATTTAGGCAAACTGGCAAAAGGCAGCAGACAAGGAAGATCAGAAAGAAAGAATTAAAACCCACAGGTAATTAACAGCAGTATTTCAGAAGAAGCGAGAATAAGCAGAAGACATCCTCCTGTTTGTTCAGTACAAGACTCTTAAACACTCCCCTGAAAGCTTTTATTCTTAAGGTGCTAAGTGCCAACAGCTGAACAGGCTTAGGGTGTACTTTGTCCAATATTCCTAGTCCACTGCACTTTTAATTCTAAAGTAACAGCAGGATGCAAACTTTTTAATTAAACTACATGTAAGTTAAATTCTCAATTCTCAGTGTAATGCATGAGAAATTTATCACCATACATACGGTTACTTTTCACCATAAACGAGAAGTTAGGAGAACAATAAGTCTTACCCCTTTCTTTCCTGGAATAGCACACTCCCAGTTCATTAGATTCATTGTGCCATCTGGATTTTTTGTAGGTACTGCTACAAATCCCTGAATTAAGGCAAAAAGACATAGAATGAGGATTTTACAAAATGTTCTTAAAATACTTCATGATATATTTTATCATTACACTAAATTACTTCTTGTACTACATAGTTTTAAACAGCTTTTTTTAAATTTTCAAAATATTAATTTTAATTTTAAAAAAATCCAACCAGGGTAATGAAAAGATCATCACCAGAACACTGAGACAACTGCAGAGTCAGAAATTTAGTGGCTTTTATACTTACAAATGGATGATCTTTTCTCCAGGCTTTTCTCTCCTGTGCAAGTCTGCTAAGAGCTATGCCAGACATATTCAGATTCCCTCTAAAACAAAAGTAATTGCTGTTAGTATATACTTTTAGTTATAGCATAAACAATGTATTATGTGTTTGTAAGCCCTGCTCACTCAAGAATTATTTTGACCTCTTGTTTTCACTTCAATAACCTAGACGCACGTTTCTGCACAGCCTGCAGAATTTTTCATCAGGAATAACATTAAGTTTCCCCATGCATCAAGCTCTTTGTTACTGGACTTGACTTACAAAATTCCATCCTTACCTTATTACTTTATATTTGAACCCCATCTTAGAAGCAACTTTGACAGTAGCTTGACAACAGAAACACTATTAGTAATGGAAAAATTGCTTAGACTTCCTATTTGTGCAACTGATGCACACTCTGTTCATCTCCTTCCTGCACCAGGTCAGATATGGCAAATTCCTTCTGTAGGCAAATACCTGCATTATTCCCATTTCTGGCAAACAGGAATAAGAAATATTACTTTTTGGATAAATTCCCATTGAAAGACAGTAATCCACACAAAAGCAACACAGGCATAGAATTTAAAGTCATCTCAGTTTTGCAGTGATGCCACTATAAAACTTGTAGACAACAGCAGGAACAGGCAGCAAGACAGAATGCAGCTAAGGAAGAGCCAGCAGCTCATTCCACAAGATAGATTTTCAATTCCAGTATAAACTGAAAAATATTTCTGCACCTTCACTGCCTTAGCAACAGCCAAGCATGGTGACCATGACTACAGAAAGAATAAGCAGAGCACAGGTCATTCACTACTGCATGACACAGAAGAACACTTCTAGACAGGATGATTGCATGAGTGATGCTTTCAAATTCCACGGAGGATTCTCCATTCACCCAGAATAGTAGTCAAAGTGAGAGTTTGTTTTATATTGTAAAACTGTATCGAAACTCAAGGTTTCCCTAGCCACATGGTCAAATTCCAATCAAGGTTTTAATCCTCCTCATAACTGCACTTCTACACATTTTAAATAAGAGCTGATAATTGGCAGTGGGAGAAGCCAGGCCAATCTGTTCTCAACTCCACACGTACCTAAAAAGCCTTTTTGACAGCAGAATAGTAGAATGCTTCCACTTAACAAGCTCACAGAATGAATGAAATCAGTGTTACCACTCTACTAAAACAAATACACTGGTTAAGAATTATGCAAAATTTCACAACCTCTCAATGTGTTGATTACTTTTAAGAAGTACTGCAGTCCACTACTATTATAAGCATATGAATTGCAGATTTTTAAAACTACCAGATTAAGTAATTTATGCAGTCCCTAGTACAACATGTATTTTAAATCCATTCTTCAACCTTTTAAATCAGTTTTGCCTGGATGGCCATATTCTCTAATTCACCTTCAAAGTAGCAACTAAAGTAATGTCAGATAAAGCTTTTTAAAAGGGACAATTCACACTCAGTGAACATGCACACACACAAAAATATTCCTACATTCAGTCCAATTTCC
The DNA here is from genome assembly GCA_013397315.1 of Donacobius atricapilla. Taxonomy (NCBI): domain Eukaryota; kingdom Metazoa; phylum Chordata; class Aves; order Passeriformes; family Mimidae; genus Donacobius; species Donacobius atricapilla. The sequence goes on from WBMY01014661.1 coordinate 15,844, forward strand.
CTCTAGTATTCCCAACACACACCCCTATACCTTAATTATTGCAGCAGACTTGCACGACTTAGTGAATGTGTACACATGACTTCAAATTTTAGTCTGTTCACAAGCAGGAGATGCAGAGCCATTGAAAAAAATACCAGTGGAAGCAAAAAAATCCCCCCATAATCCACCAAAAAACCAAAGACAACAAATAACCTCTCCCTTAACCAAATTCTACAGAGAATAAGTTTTAATATGTTGTGAGCAACAACAATCTTGCAAGAGATGTAAATGAACTGAGTATACAGCAGAATTTGAGCTGTGCTTTTGATACCTGGTAGTCCACTGTACTAATACGAACCTTCCCATCACAGGTTGAGAAAACCATGTGTTTATAAACCATCCAAATATTCCGCCATAGTTCACTAAACTCAGTTACCTTTTCTGCCAAAAGACGCATTACAGGATGTTTTCAAATATATTTATTCCATTTCCTGTGGCTAACGGCCAATTAATTACAACATGCACCTCAAGGGAAATGCCAGTTTCTCACTGGATAAATAAACAGTGTATCTTCTGCAGAACATCACTAATCCAGGAACTTATCAAGTAACTGGAAAAATCTCGAGTTTTCAGGCCATGCATCCTACTTGCTTTTGTTACACACTATACTGTGCCCTAGTACCATAAAGATTTTTCTAATGCTCTACAAACAGCTTTCCAAATCTTGAGGCATTTGACTTAGTTAAGCACTGAAGAATCTCAGGGTATATGAGAGAGGACAAGCTTCACATACATGGTTTCCACAGACTTCAGTTATATTGATGAGGACAGACAAGCATCTAAAACCTCATCAGTCTACTAGAAAATAAAGATTAGACAAAGAAGACTGGAAGCCCATCTCAAAAACTAAGATGCCGTTAGTTAAGCATCCCCTCAAAAGCAATCTGCTAAGTGTCAATATATTCTCTTTATGTCCCAATCCATTAATGCACTACATTACCAGAAAGAATTTTGCACCTGAGAAAGACTATTTAATCCTATGTTGCACATGCCACAAAGGTCGAAGAGACCAGTCTTCACGTTTTGAGTTTAATGCCCCAAACTTACCCCTGCCATTAAGAGGTAGTAACCCTTTTACTGCCATCAACTCAGAAAGTTAACAGAAAGTTCCAAATTTACTCAGTAGCTTGCCTTTGCTGCTGTTACTGCCTGCTTCAGAAAAAGGACAAAATAAAACCATCACGCTCATCACAGATGCAAATTTTTGTGTCCCATTACAGAATATTTTACCCATTTACACCCTCCAATGGGGTGGAACAACCTACTTTCACACACAAAATGCACATCTTGCAAAGAATTGTTCCTGTGCCACAGCCAACTCTCTAAACACATCAACAATATGCTCTTTGAGCTTCAAGAACTTTCAGTACGACTTACTGATTCTAAGCAGCAAGAAAAAACCCCCAAAACGTTAAGACTGCTAGCCTCACATTTTTACTTTGCAGATTAAATAATGATATAGGAAGAAATTATTATCGAAGTAGTTTGCCCCGAACTATACAAACTTTATTGTTCAGAAGGGTGGAGAAAGCCACGGTCTGAGCTTTAATCAAAGCACACTAACTCTGGACTAGGATAGAAAGTCTCTTCTGCTTGTGGCAAGAGAAAGGCAGAAGAGGCCGAACGGCGACCGGAGCGGGAACCGGCGACGGTAAACAACAGAAGATGCCGCGCGGCGATGGGCTCGGTGTTCGATGGCCAAGTAACCGGACAGGGCCGAGCACCGCCCGCCAATGCGGAGGGCCGCTGG
>WBMY01014661.1:17695-51412 GCA_013397315.1 Donacobius atricapilla
GCCCCAACAATGCCTGAGTATGAAGCCCCGGAAAAAAATCCACGCGCGGCTATCCCAAAGCCGTTCACTTCCTCGTGCCTCTCGCTCCCACCAGCTCCGGCGGAAAGCTGAATCAGTTTTTACCTCTGGCGCTGTGGGGGCCGCCTGCGATTTAAGAACGCCTGGTCCGTCGGCGGGCGCGCGCAGGTCTGGCGGGCCGCGCTCGAGCCGGGCCGAACCCCGCCCCCTGTGGCCGGCCGAGCCCGATTGGAGGAACCGCCGCTCGGAGTGGCAGCGAGGCGGGCGGGAGGGCCAATCAGAGAGCGCGCAGGCGGCGCGGAAGGGCCAATCAGAGAGCGTGCAAGCGGCGCGGAAGGCGGGCTTCAGTTCGCCTCCGGCCTGCGCCAGTGGCACAGACCTGTACGGGATTTATGGCCGGGTTTTTGTTTCCCATTGCTGTTTGTGGTTTGGTTTGGTTTGGCTTTCTGTCCTGGAGGGGAAGGAGGGGTGTTGTTTGCGTTTCTAAGAACGAATTTTAGTGGCAAGTAGAGTATAAATCAATTTCTCTTCTCATCTTGAACTTCTCTTTCTTAATGAAACAAGAATTTTTAGTCCCGAAACCTCTGTCTAGCTGTGCCTTGTGCAAGTCTGTGTCAGTGTTACTTGAACGATGTTCTGTGTAGTACTGAAGTTCAAAATGGTTTCTTCAGAATTCTAGAACTGACTATTTCAAAAAATAATGACCTAGATTCCAATCAGCCCTATTCAAAATATATGCTGAAGATCACTTTACCTAAGAAACCCTTCACCAGTAGCAAATGCCCAGTGTATACCAGGATAAACACATACTCCCCTGTGTAACTATCCACACAATTCCAGTGGCATTACAAAAAACAGTGGAAACTGTTAACACTTGGCTTACAGGATCTCTCTCATGAAATTGTACACATTGCAGTCTCTGAGAATGTCACAAACATATGGACTAAGCATATATTACTGCCAGGCAAGACTTCAGCACAGTGAAAGATGAACAGCACTCTAAAAGGTGAATTTGCAGGATCATTTTCAACTTCCTGAAGTGAAACTTTCCACTGAAAGGAAAACAAGTGCCAAATGAACCCTAAATGTTATAAAAGATCCAAACAGGTTGCTAATGACTTAGTCATTTACATCCCCTTTATAACCTGGTTTCTAGTTCAGGGTAGATAGACACTTACCCTTTTTTGCTCTCACTTTTCCTAACCGGTGAAAACACTTAAAAGCATCAGATACGTAGAGTAGGAATTTGGGTTGGAAGTCATGCTGGCTGACTCTAAAGTGCCAGGACAGTCTGATCAAAGTACAGATGCACACATTGATTACTTAATTACTGTAATTGCTGTACTTAATTACTACAGCAATGTTTGTTCTTAGCACTTATTTTAGTAATTTCAAATGCAATTAAATGCAGCAAATTAGTTTAGTAAAATAACACCATTTTACTGACATTGCTGAGTATACAAAGAAAAAACAGAATGTGCTTTGTACTTAAAACTGTTCAAACTGTTAAGATGAAATTCACCTTATGTAACTAGAGAGCCTTTAAGAATTTAAAAATCATGGATCTTAGCTTCTCAAATTCTTACTAATAAGAGCTGTCCAGTGGTCTTCTCAATACTAATACTCAATTATGAAATTTTCTATAGTTGTAGAAGACACAGCTGTCAAACTTCCTGGACAATTTCAACAACCTGTACTTTGTACTTAAATAATTTACTTCCTTCTTCCATTTATATCCTTGAAACTTATTATATGTTTGCCTCATTACAAAACATCAATTTCCATTAGCTCAGTTTTTCAAACAAAGGAAGCACTTATATTAAAAAGCAAAGTAGTGGATTCTAGAATCTTTGATGTTAGGCAGGGTGGTTTTTGAGCTGTGCTAAAGAAAAGGTATGCAAAGTGTAAAACTTTTTCATGCGATTATATACCCATTCAAGGGACAACTATTTCCTCCTATAATGATCAGCAAGTCACAGCAGCTGCAAAGGAAAATAATTTCCCAACCGATACTTATCTGAATAGACCTAGCTTTTTTGTGACAAAGCCTTTGGGGCAGCAGTAAAGGATACATCTCCTTTACAAAGGAGAAAATGTTAATGCTTTGAATCACTGCCCAAATATGCAACTACATCTTACATCTTAAGTGCTAAACTGGGTATCATCACAGGATATGGCACATTAACATCAATTAGTGCATTTAGAAAAGACAGATATGAGACACCACACTTTAGAAGGGAAAAACCAGGTTTATTCCATGCAATTTACAATACACTAGTGTTATGAAAAGATAGTTAAAAAAATACCCACACACATTTCATTGTTTGTTTTGAAAGCGATGGTTAACTGTAACCACCTTCAAATCATCTGGGAAGCCCTAGCATATTTTTTTCCAGGGAAATTTCCCTGAATTCAGTTTCTTGTCTGTGTCTGTGCTAAGAGTTTTGGTTAATGCAAATGCATTAAAACCAAATCAAAACTCAAATTTTGCTGCAGTAAGAACACTTCAGAGATAATGAATTGGCACAAAATAAAAGTGTTATTGCTAATCCACTATCCAGGAAATAACATGTTGCAAGTATGGCCACTTGGTTAGTATAAGCACAAACAGCTGATGCACAACTAATTTTGAGACCAGTGATTTGGAGGAAAAGGTAAAAAAAAAGAACATTTGTCTAATTGGGTAGGTGGTCCTAAAGAGTGCACAGGAAGTAGATTTTTCAGAGATAGGTTGAGGTAAGGATAAGGACAGAAGCAGGTGGAAAAAGCTGCCATTTGATACTTGTGTTTGGTGATCTTGTTTCAGTTCCAGGTAGAGGTTGGCAACATTACTTTTAAGAGTGTCTTGGCACTTGCTTCATTCTAGCAAGTACGCATGCGCCAAGTTAATATGAGTAAAGTTGTGCATAAGCTTTTGGAAAATCTTCAAAGGTAGCAAGTATCATGTACATAATAAATACATATTTATTCTTACTCTTTACTCATTTCAGATGAAGAGGCCACAAAATCACAACAGGTCTTAGGTCAAAATTTAGGCTCAGCTTTCTAAGGCAAGGAAGACCACTGTCACAGAACCTCCTCACCCCCAAAGTAGCCAAATAACTTAAAAAAGTTTCTCTCATTATAGTAGTTATTAAGAGACAACATCCTGAAGAGAACCCTCTGATGCATCTAGAAAGCTGCATTTGCAGCAGTATTCACTGAACTTCTGCGAAGTTTATGCCTTGGTAGATGTTGCTAAAGTAAAGGTCAACTAAGTTGCAAAGAAATATTCTGTGACAATTTTCTGGGAGAGCCTTCCTCAAAGACTTCTCTATTGCCAGTGCTGTTCATGAAAGTTGTTAATGGAGGTAAGTGTACTGCCTTCTCTAGTGTGCTCTTATCCAGTCTGGATACTGAAAATCCAAGCCATATAGGAACACGTACATCTGCAATTGGTTCAGCCATTTGTAAAAAATATTTTAAAGTCTGTGAGTTGAAAGGAAAACAGACTAGTTGGTTTTTAAACACTGTATGTCTCTGGAACCTCAAATTAGCCCTGGAAAGCATTTTAGCCCTTAGCATTTCTGCTCTGAAAATGGAAGGAGTTCCTTCTGACACTCATTTAGGCAAATTAGACAATAAGATCTATTTAGCCCTTTAAAGCCTCTGTTTATTAAGAAGCCTTTAAAGACAGCTTTTTGTAAACCAAAATGAAAACTTATATGACGCTGAGTTCAGAGAGCCTTCCACATTTTTTTTTAACTGAATAGTCATACTATTTAAAGAATCAATAATTCTACACAAGAACCCACGTAAGATCCCATGATTGTCCTTAAAAGTGGAGATAACTGCAGTCTAAACGACAATGCAGTAACAGGCAGCATCCTCAGGCTTAAATATTTCAAAACTGTTGTGTTAGAAAAGACACTTCTCCAATGACCACTCATGTTTTAACCTTACCATCTTAAGATAACAGACACTGTTAAAGGCATAACAAAATTTCATCTTTCAAGAGCCCCACAGTTCAAGGGCTGATTGAAAAAGTTAATTTGAAAAACTTGAAACTTCTGTTGTGGTGAGAGAGAGAATAAAAATAGGAAAATGGCACTTTCTGATTTTATCACATCTCAAGTGAACAAAACCTCAGACTTCCAGCTTTCATTTGACTTCGATCTTCCTCAAAAAGCCCAGGACAACTTCACTCTTCTCTGAGAACTTCCTGCAGAATACATTCCAGTATACCTGCATAATTACAATCTAGATTCTATTTAATTCCACTGAACCAGATACTATTGCACTTTTGCACTCCAAGTTCATTTTTGTAATATTAATAAAAATTTATAACTAATGTCTGTTAATTTGCTGGTAGTAGTTCTCTACAGCTTAAACTGAGACTGACAATTCTCAACAACCACAACAGACATTCACAGAATAGTGTTATGAGAAACACTTTTCTGATAACACTATCACCCTACTCAGTAGACTTGTTCCCTTGGTTGCATGCCTGCAACCAAGTTATCTTTTGTTTAATCTGCCAGTTTTCATTTTTCTCCTGAAAAAAAAACCCAAAAAAACACCTCTCTCAGAAAAAAGAGATTGATTAAATTTTGGAATGTGCAGGAAATAGTCCTGTTTCTAATGAGTCACAATTGTTTATTCACATTGCTAGAAATGGAGCTACACAGCTATTGTCTAAAGAAAAATCTGAAAGCAAAAGGTCAGATTGATTCACAGAGCTTCATTTTTAAGAAATATCTTCTCCTAAGGCTACAATGCAAGATGAAAGGAACTTTTATCATTACAAGAAATCTGAGTTTGAAAAAAACACAGTGCATTTTCCAACTGTTATGGGTATATGATTCTGGAAACTTTATGGAAACTTTAGTAAAGAATCAAAAAAAGCTGCTAAATTCAATCAAGTCTTTGAACATGCAATCATAAATTACTGTGGGATAAAAAAACTGTGATTAACCATAATCTATGGAAATCTCAGTAAGTAGGGCAAAATCCGAGGTAACCTTTGGGCTGGGAGCTGCTGAATCAGAGTATATGTTTGGACAGTCATTATGGACCAAGTGACATCATGTCTTTGAGGCCTCAGAGTTACTTGTTCATTGCAGACAAATTCTGATTCACTTGCCGCTTGAAGAAGTCGAAAGCATCTTACATAAAAAATGTCACCTCCAATAAAAGGAAAATAGCCTCTGAGAAAACTTAAGCTGTCTCCTAACGCAAAGCATGAAATTGCAAGAAATTGCTATAGCAAATTAATCTGTTTTTAAACAAGTTTTACAAGAAATTTGTCATGTAAGTGCCTTTAAGGGATTTAATCTCTCTCCCTTCCTGCTTTATTCCTTCTGCTATGATCTCTTCAAGCTCAGGATGTAAAATTCTAACCTGGAATACTGTCTGATTTAAGAATAGAGGAGCTGTGTATGTCCAGAGTTAAGTCCAAGGGGTTTGCAGTACAGCTTTGCAGCTCCAGCCTGATAGTGAACCCCTCGGCTCTGCACAGTCACAGGCAATTCTCAGGTAGGTACTCTCGAAACGACAGAAAAGGAACAAAGGACTCCAGTTTTAACTGTACAGGTATATTACTTCATCCTGCAAGACATTAACAGATGAGGCAATGTTTGCAAAGCTTGGTGATGCAGATTGGACTCTAATGCAATTACCTTGTTACTGTCACTAACTTTATTTGAAACTGCAACAGTCAAACAAAATGGAACAAAACTTATTTAGGGATAAATTCTAAATGCCTTGAAAAATGCTGAAGAGAGCATTTCCATCTATCTGAAAGCCTTGCATGATCATAAAAATTAAAGCATTAATGACAATAGCAAGAACAAGAAAGTAATTAGTTCAGATGGTCTCAAACACCAGCATATTTAAAATAATTTACAAGGTACCTGCCTACTAAAGTTCTCTCTTTTCTTTCCTTCTTAAAATCTTTGTGAGGTATTGGAAACAAAGTGCAAAAAATTATTAAACACTCATTTCCTTAAAATTAGCTATGGCAGGGAGACAGTGTAAACTAAACTGCAGGTAATCTCATCATAAAAGCAGGTTTTAAAACTGAAAATATTCCAGTGGGAAAAAAGCCCCCTACTTAGAAAAAACCCCCTCCTTTACATACTCTAAATTTGTTCAGTTTGCTCAGTTTGTTACTCATGCTTTATTGACATCATTCAGGAAAATTTCACCTTATTAAATAGTCTGTCCTTTTTGGGTTTAATAAGAGAGGCAATAGAAATGCTGATTCAGAAGGATCATTGTAAAACTGGTATTTTAGGCATTAAATCCACTTAGATCAATGCTGAATTACTCTGTAGAGCACATCAAGAAAACAAGTAACATGGTTGGCTGTAATTCCATGAGCTGGGGAGCTCGGAGAATTTGGTGGAGTCATACTGCTTAAAAACACAGTGACTACTGCAGCAGAGGAAATGTTTTAACATGCAGTTAACACAGACAGTTGTTATGCTTATTTTCAGATACACAAGATAATCTGTCACTATTTAGGGGACATCCGTGTGCTCAATTTAAGTTGATAAAATATGGGTACCTAAAAAAGTATAAAAGTATAAACATTTCCCTCTACACAATTACAGTTTTAGTAAATTAAATTCAGTTTTAACTTCTTAAAAAAAGACAAAAATTGTATGTGTTGTGGAGGGGCCAGCAGCTTCCCGTGCAGACCACATCCAAGTTGCAAAATGCATTACAAATTCTTTCAAGCATTAGGCACACAAATAAGACATTTAGCCCATTGCTTAATCTGTTTAGTAGAAATGTTTCTTACAAATTGTTTTGCCAAACTTTTATCAATGTGTAAGTCCTTTAAAAAAATTTTTTAAAAAAAAAGTAAACCTGGGTGTTTGAAAATCAGGCTTTTGTGTAAAGGACTACCTACAGTATACACATAAATTCTGAAATTACTAAGAACGAAAACTGTAATGTCTTTAGAATTTAAAACCATCTTGTAGTTTTTTGAAACTCCCTTCCACTGGTTCCATGAGTCAATGAAGCCAAGTTTTATATTGTCCATTTCATTACGTACTTTAAAGATGTGCTAAAGATTTTGCTTAAAACATAGTGTATGTCTTGTGTATCAGCCTTCATCAAGGACAAACAAGGCTGCACCACATTCTGTTCAAACACTGTTCTTAACTGCATAGTTGAAACTGTATAGAAAGAGAAAAGTTGATTACAGGTGTCCTGAATATCCAAAGTAATCAGGTTTTTCAACTGGATGAGTTTATGTTCACACTAAAGTTGATTTTAATCCAAGTCATAGAGACAGGGACCTAGGACTAGCCAGCTCTATTTCTGTAAAACCTTCAGCTCTAGAAAAGTCTCTACCCTAATCCACAGAGTTTAATGCTTATAGGCATTTTATAAAAGCACAAACACACATATGAGTACAAACACCTCCAAAGAAACAGAATGTTCAGTTGGTCATTTTAAGTGAATTTTGATTCCACTTTCAAGCATGTGACCAGGACTGGAGCATAACTTTTGCAGGAGACTGTTTTAACAGAGGGAACATCAAGAATAACTCAGAGGAAGGCCATTTTCTCTGAGTTTAGTCTTCCCTTTGGGTATTAAAATAAGCTATACATCCAGTCAATATATACACCTCTCAGAGAAATTTTTCTCTGTTGTGTAACTTTTACATGTGCTAGTTTCAGTTGATCTCCTAGGTTGTTATTACATAATAGATTATGTCACAGAGCCATAAGGAATGTGCAGTATAATACAGTCAACTGGGGCTGACACTGATTCTGAAACAACGTACACCCAAATAACTTGCATTTCTGGGTTGTAACGTGTGTGTGTGTGTAAGTGTGTGTGTGTAGCACCAATTACATTGTCCTTTTAAAGTTTACAATGATTAGTAAGAAAATGTCTCCAAACTGATCAACATTGGGTCATCCAGCACCAGACATCAAGTGCTACATGTCTCCGAGGAAAATGAGTGCATGGTCATTTCTTTTCAAATGACCAGTGTCAATCAGCCAGCAAGAGAGAACAACCATGCACTACAACCAAAACTTAACATACACTCCCACAACCATCTATTTCCATTACGTAGTCTTGCAATGCTTCCAGAAGTTGACACCAGCTTATAGGCAAATATGGTTGAACCCAGATCAACAGAAAATTGTCTAAATCAGATTTTTTCTTTTGCAGCCAAGCCTCTTCAGTGTGACAATTCACTGCATCTTCAAATAAAAGAAAAAAATTGTCACCGTTCAATACTGTCTTCACATCCTGGAACCTCGTTCTTGCAAAATCTGAAACAGACCAATAAAAATTCTATAAATGAAAATTAGCTCACTGTCATTCCTAAAGCATGGAGATCAAAGAGCAACAAAATAACTATTTTTAACTACTGGTACAGTGTCAGGGACCTGGTTCCAGGACATTCCTGGGGTCTGCCTTAAAGCTGAAAAAAGACAGATTGATACATACAATGTCTCCCATCAAATACCATTAAAACAGGTGCAAAACACTGCTAGGAATTGAATATTATTAATATAAAAAATTAATACATTAATAAGACTTAAGAGTTGGCAACTATAATAAGTGAGCCATTGCACCTCAACCTAGTTTGGAAGATCCTAAGGTCCTATGTGGTAAATTAATCTGGGTACTTTACTAGAAACGGAATTTAATCTTAATTTTTCCTGTTCCAGTAAAATGTCCTTAACTTTCTGAAGTTTCAGATGCAAATTGTGTTCCATAAATTAGTACTGAAAACATGAACTAGCAAATAAAAATGTGTAGAAATGGCACACTAGGTGTGATGATGCAATTAGTTTTTAAAGCCCAAGTACAACCTGGCAAGATTTAAATCATCAACAGCCATTCTACTTCCAGTTTGACTATTTTTTCTCTTTTTCTGTTTCAGTTTTTTTTGGCTCCTCCAGAGAGGAAAGGATCCAAGTCTTAGGACTGACTGTTCAGGCAACAATATTTTAATGTTGCTGCTCTAAACTGAATCACAACCCGCAATAATGAGGTAAACTGTTGGCCTGCGTAGTACACTAGAACTGTGTCAGCAGGCTGTAGAACCAATAGTGACAAAAGGCAAACACAGCATTAAGCAAAGCTTTCAATATACTGAGCACAAGAACTTAAGGATGTTAATCTGTAAGTAAAAGTCTTTTGATACTTCATTTTCTTTTGCTTCTTGATAGTTTTCTTAGTATTGGGAAGGGCTCTTTATTTTGAAAGCTGAAAGAAAGCAAAGGCACAATCCCTGGACAATGGCAGAGCTGCCCTCAAGATGGAATTTCCTTCTATTATGATCTTCATGCAGCCTGATGTTACAACAAACACAGTAGCACATTCCAGCCTACAGAATCTGCCAGCACACACAAACACGTCAATCTCTGTGCTTGTACGGTAAAGGCTGGCAATCGCTTCACGCAACAGTTTTGACTATGGTTTTAAATTTTAGAAGTTGATGTATTTGGTTTCCTGTTAATATTGTTAAAATGGCTATTACGTCTTTCATAGTGACTGAAGTCAAGCAAGGTCTCACCTGCTTTGCCCAACTCCATGGGATTTTTTAAGGGCTGGAGTTCATAAAGCATCATTACCATTTGTGTAGCTCAGGGACAGTTCAGAGGCAGTATGGTGTTAGATCAAAAAATTAAAAATCCACTTTATCACTTGCTCACTGTACTCCCTCCTACACCTGGATTTAGCTTTGTACAAAGTTCTTTTTTGTTGGAAATTCAGCATTACTGTTTTGAAGTTATGAAGCCAGATGTCAGTGCAACTACTTTGAAAAATTTCAAATACAGAAAGACATTCTCCACTGGCCATGTCATGCTTTAAGGTACATTTTAGAAGCAAACACTTCTTATTTAATGCAGATAATTCATGGATGTTGCACATGACTCTGTATACTAAGCAAAAAGCATTTCATATGAAACTGTAGGAAATATGTAAGTGAATTTTGTGGGGAAAAAACAGGCTCTGTAAATTACTCAGCAACTGCTTGTGTAATACATGCAAAAAGGACTAGATAAACTTACAGACAACAGTGCCATTGATACCAACTCATGGTACTACAGTGTCACTGTAGCTTCCATACAATGACCTGGATGAAGGCTTGAAGCCAAAATTCCCAGACTGAGTTTTACTGGAAGGTGGGGAAATATATCAGGAGCAGATATCATCAACGTTTCATACTTAAACTCCTTCCCCAAGTATTTGCTGTTGGTCAGAGCAGAGAACAAAGTGCTGGAGTAGATGCCCGCAATAGAGGGTAACAGTCTGACACAGCAAATGGAGTCAGTAAGTGAAACCATATCCAACAGAGACAAAATCATGACTGAAACAAACACCTGTGCAACTAGAAAATAATACCAGATGTATTAATTTTGTTAATATTTCCGATTTAATATGAAGTATTTGTGTTCACTCATTTCTAGAAGAGTACTTCCAAGATTAATAGACTTAGAACTATTTTCTGTAGTATCAGGAACACATGCAATAAGCTAAAGCTGGGCCAGATCTGGACACTGAACTTTGCACACTTCACTGAGCCAGTAATCCAACATCAAGCAGAAATTCCATTCCATCAGCCAATATCTTAACACACTTTTCTAGGTACTTCTTCTGTAACCTTTACCTTTACTGAAGAGGAAACCATAGCATCACAAAAGTGGGTTGGGTTAGAAGTGATCTTAAAGATCATCTCATCCAAACCCCTGCCACAGGCAGGGACACCTTCCACAGTCCCAGGTTGCTCCAAGCCCCATCCAACCTGGCCTTGGACACTTCCAGGGATCATGGGACAGCCACAGCTTCTCTGGACAACCTGTGCCAGGTGTCTCACCACCTTAATGGTAAAGAATATTCTCATCATTATATCCAATCTAAAGCTAGCCTCTTCAGTCTAAAAACCTCACCCCTTGTCCTGTCACCATAAGCCCTGGTAAAAAGTCTTTTTTCATCTTTCTCATAAGGCTTTTAAAGTATTGGAAATGTAGTAACATTTGCCCTGGGGCTCTCTTCTCCAGGCCTAACAATCCTAACTGTCTCAGCCTATCTTCACAGGAGAGGTGTTCCAGCCTGCAGGCCATTTTCATGTCTCTCCTCTGGACCCACTCTCACAGGTCTTCCTTGAGCTGGGAATCCCAGAGCTGGATGCAGCATTCCAGGTGGGATTTCACGAGAATAGAGTTGAGGGGGAGATTCACTTCCCTCAACCTGCTGGCCATGCATCTTTTGTTGCAGTCCTGGATGATTTTCTTTCTAGTCTGCAAGTACTGCTGGCTCAAATTCAGGTTTTCACTCACCAGTATCCCCAAGTCTTCTGCAATGGTGGAGTAATTCCATCTATCACCCAGTCTGTACTGATACTGGGCATTGTCCCAACTCTAGTACAGATCTGCTGTATAGAGGATTTTCATTATTTTCATATTTCCGTTCTACTTTCCCTATAGGTGCACCAGATCCAAAGCTGGCTTAAAACTTCTAAACAATGCTGAATGAACTGTCATATTCTAGGCACCTGAGTGTGATTGCTTCTTAGGGAAGCAGAACATGAAACCTATTTCTTTCCACTCAAAAACAAGCTGCTGCTGATAGAAAAGTGTTTTAAGGACTCTTTGCCTCTCAGGCAGCTTAAGAATGTTATGTTCAATTCCAGCAAAGTGCCAGTTTACTTTGTTTCAATAAAGCTTCAGATTTGATCCATTCCTTTCAGCCATTTCTGAAGACCTGGCAAAAGGCTTTACAGTATCCTAGCAGGAGCTTCTCTTAGCATCATTTCAGAAAATAATGCAGGTTCTTTTTCAGCCATGTGCAGAGACTTCATAGGATCACAGGATATCCTGAGTTGGAAGGGACCCACAAGGATCATTAAGTGATGATCCTGGCCTGGCACAAGACAACCTCAAGAATCACACCGTGAGCCTGAGAGCATTGTCCAAACTTCAGAGATAAGTGTAAGGCTGCTTTACAGCTAAAAAGATCAGGTGTGTAGATGAGAAGCTGAAGTTTAATCTCATGCAATGGTAAGTATCTTCAGTTTATACAGGCTCAAGTGACCACCCACACTGTACCACTGCACACTCAATGGTATCTTATCTTTTAGAAACTAGAGAGTGGAATAAATATGAGTAGTACTTAAAGATACATTAGGAAAAGTGTCTTGTGTTGTTTTTTCAGGTGCAGCATTTTTTTGTGCTCTTCCACCTGTGACTTTTATTGTAACTTGATCTTCAATCAGATGTCAAACTACAGTGGGAAGGATCCCTCCTCAGAGTTGTTTCCTGTGATAAATACAACTGTAGCACCAAGATCACACTATTTACTTATATTTACCACATCTTAACTAAAAAAATCCTTAGTTTCAAAATTATCACTTAAGACCACCTTAGGATTATGTGGCACTCAATCAAGTTTGTTAAATTATTGCCAAATCAGACATTTACTGAAAGTGTATATGGTAAGTTTGTATCAAATGCCTATACCTGTAAAAAACCTCTCTGAGAGAAAAGCTGGTGCACATAAAATAAGAAAAAATTAATGAATGAAAAGCAATTCTGGCCCTAGAATCTACATGAAGAACTTTCCTTCTCAGCAAAGCTTTGAAGATACTATTCACAATGCAGTTTATAAAAGCAACACTAATTATTCTGTCAAAGAAGCAATATCCAGAACAGGAATTCTGTCTTTGCCAACCATGCCACAACTATAATCACAAATACACACACACCACCAGGACTAGCCGAAGGACAGCACTAGTGGGAGTGGGAATTGGATGGGGCAGAAACGCATCTGGTTAAAATCCTAGGGCAGCTAGTGCTCACCATGACATTTACACTTAATCTGAGTCATTCATATCGTAATCCGTTTCTTCATCCTCACTCTGAGTGTCATGCAGCATGCAGCACGTATAAAAGAAGGAAGGGAAAAGAAGAGATTGCAAGTGAGTCAGAGCTGCAACAAAGTACAATCCACTTATACCTGAACCATCTGGCAATGATACTTATTCACTTTTACCTGGGACCTCCACTCTTTGTATAAAAAAGTATGACAGCTGACCATTTCAAGAAGGAAATGTAACAGATTTCCTGACAATTTCCTCTTCCAAATATCCTGAAGTCAGCAGATAGAAACCAATAGTCAGATCAATAAAGCGGTATGAAAGAGAAGACTGCTTGTGTGAATGCAGGTTATCTTTTGGTTGTGCCACGGCTACCAGTAAAAGCCAATAGACCATTTAAGATGAATTTCCTTTGCTTAGGTGTATTAGGTTACACGGAAGTCATCTACTAACATATTATGCTGCTAACTAAAAAAGGAAAACACAAGAATAAAGTCCCTAAGAAGGAATGAAGATGAAGCTTGATTAGATGGCTATCAGAAGATACTTTCTCCTATTCTGAAAATCCAGGACTATTAACTAAAACTGGAGTGCTTGTGAATAAAAAATATATACTGGCAGGGGTTTTTTCTCTAACTCAGTCTGCTGTAAAAGTAATAGGAGGACTTTCTTTTAAGTCAGTCTCAGTACATCAACATATTATTCTGTATATAAAAGAGGATACCAGAATTTCAATCATATGATCTTCATGAAGACCAACTCAGACACTACTGAGACTAGAGGACAATGCTTGCTAAGAGGGAACTATGGAGACAACACCTCCCAAAGTTAAGATTCCTGAACACAACTGTCAGAAACCTCTCAAGAAAATAATAAATTCTTTTTCCTTTTTTTTTCCCAGTCACAACGTCAACCTATATACAAAAATACAATATTTTAGAAACATAATATATAAAAGAATTATTCTTCAAGTATTGCCTATTAATTGCTAGCAACAGCTTAACTCTTCTAGGACAAAAGGAGGGCATGTTATATCTCCAACCAAAATTAACAGTAATTCCTATTCATCACAGTGGTCAAATGAAGCTCTGCTGTCTTGTCTGCAACGATGACCAAGCAGCACATTAATGAAGATGTCTAAACAGCCTCCCTCAGTGCTATACCATTTACACAGTCATAATGCAGTCTCAACTAGCTTTTGGGTTTTGTCTGTAACACTTGCATTCTATCTGTATTTTCTTTTACATGAAGGATGCAACGTAACTCTGGCAACTTCTGAAATTACCTGAAAATGCACAACCATTCCTTATGAAGATGTTTATTAGGCTCTAGAATTCAACATTTTATTTCAGGTAGATATCGCAGCCCTAAATTATTACCACACAACTCTAACATGTCAACTTCCAAAGTCTTCCTCAAGCATCCTGGAAAAAGCAGACCTTAAACAGGGTTTTGAAAGAGTAAAGACATGACTTACCCTGTTTCACTGTTTATTCCTGACTACATTAATCCTTAACGACTCTTTGGAGGTTTTATCTCAACAGTGACGAACATAAATTACTCATTTCACTAGGAATCAAACATACAGCTTGGAGTATTTTTATAGTGCAAATTATAAAAATCATTCCATATGTGTAGCTGCAAAGTGTGTTACATATTATAGAAAGTAATGAAGTTTTATCTATTTGAGGCCTCACTGCCAAGATTCAGATCCATTCTTAGCATTATTTCAAAATCAATTTCTTTGAAGGTGATTCTTGAAAAAGTAAGCTTTGATGATTTACCAATTGTTTTCCGTCCAAATAAGGGAAATAAAAAGCTGTTAAGCCAACTACAGGTGTATCCAGTTTGTCTGTAGTCCTGATACAAAGCAGCAATACAACGATAAAAGCTGCTCACTGCTCCTGACACTGCATACACTTACATTACAGAATAGCTCTGCCTTATGGCTGGTCAGCTGTGGTTTTATGTTTTCCTTTGCACAAATTCCGAAATACAACTGAGTAAAATGCTAAGATACTGTGCCCATTACAATCTTTTTGTGAAGTTGGTTACAGAAAGTAAACTTGGTAGAACCCTGAAAACATTAACAAGTACCCTCATTTTATAACATTGCACATGACTGTTTTACAGAGATAGCATCTTTCAAATTCCATTCTTGACAGTAAGGTTTCTTCAGCTGAAGTCAAGCACGAAAAAGTTTTTAACGGAATCAGTATCATTCAAACGTATAAGAACCAAAACCTAGTTTCTCAGCTATAAAGAGGTATCTGCCAATACCTGAAAAAAACAGGCATTGAAAAAGCACGGAGTATTGTACTTAAATAATTCAGACATGCATAATAAATGCATGCTGACTGTACCATTTACAGGTACGTACAATGGACAAGGAATCATTATTAGTCCTGCACAAGGGGAAAAAAGGACAATTAAATAATGGTCCAGAACAGAGGTAGATCTATCATGACTTGTGAAACCCACCCAATTCAACACCATTTCTTTAGTCCAAAGTACTACCAGTAACTTACCTTTGCTTTTTCACTGGGTTCACTGGTTGTGCCATAAGGAGTGTTATGCAGTTCCTTTGAGACAACACAAAGAAATTCAGCCTGATCTTCATTGCCATAGTTATAGGAAGAACCAATACTGACCAGCTGAAAGATGAAAAAGAAGTCAATTGTATTTCCACATTAAAACAAATTCCATAAAGTCTCATGATTAGTAAAAACACTCCTCACTCTTCAGACTGTTGGTTGTGCCTGAAGCATGCTGCTCCACTTCAATGTAAATACAATGACAATACACACTCTGATGATAAGATAAACACAGGGGTTTTTATAA
Source organism: Donacobius atricapilla (assembly GCA_013397315.1). Classification (NCBI taxonomy): domain Eukaryota; kingdom Metazoa; phylum Chordata; class Aves; order Passeriformes; family Mimidae; genus Donacobius; species Donacobius atricapilla. Next base: position 33,390 of record WBMY01014661.1, read on the forward strand.
ACAGTTGCAGAAATAATGATTTACAGTTATAACTAACCTGTGAAAGAAAAGACTGTGGAGGCAGGCCAATGGAGAAGTAGCCTGTTCTGCGTTTCTATTATTTACTGGAAACCTTCCTATCCTCCAAAGTCAATTTTTAAAGTTTATATGTGGTGTGGTATCTTAATGCAGCATGATTTAACACGTAAATGACTGCATGCAGGAACCTCTTTAGCCTGAAGGGATACCCATCACTACTTATAGAATAATGGTATTTCTTTTAAAACATATTTTGAATGAATAAACACAATATTTGCATCTGACTGGAAAACAAGACACAGTATGGTGGGACATCAAGATCAACATCTGAAATTCACACATACTGCTACAAGGAAGCTAATTAAGGAAGTATTACAAGCAGAAGCCATATATAATGAAATGTGACATATTTACAAGTTTTTACAGTCTCTACATTGAATGATAAATGACAATTTACTGAGAAAGAAGAATATACTCAACATCAGTACTACTTCTTATGCAGCATGTTTATCAAATAGCAGAAATTGTCTTACCTTACACACAATACACTTACCTAATACTAGAAGCTTTAAATAGCCTGCCTTTCCAAGCCAGATTCAATTCATATGTAGCTGGTTCATTTATTTTAAAGTTTCATTTCAAAAGTACAATAAGATAATGTGTGATCTATAAGATAATGTCAGACCTACTGACACAGATCGAAGTCCTAAAAATAAAACTGTTGCACAGATACACTGTGTCAATTTTTCATTACACAAACTATATTTAATCCATCTACCAAATCACCACACATATACAATAAGACTGCCCTATTCTCCAATCTCTACTACACCATTTAAGTGCTCTAGAAATGGCCACATAGAAAAGATCTAATGCATTTTTTCAGGGTAACAGCACTTAAAACACTGTAGCTATCTCTGTAAAGACAAACAGTGTACTACCTACAGTCTAGCAGAACACCAAAGAGAGTGAAAGATTTGTTAAAGCATGAAAGATGAAGTCAAGATGAAATCCTGATCCAGAGTTTGTACTTAAAGGATAAAATTATTCTCCCCAAAAAAACAAAGACCAAGGTTAAAAGCAGCTTCCATATAGCACCGTCAGAAGAAAACAAAGCCTCACTGTACTTTCTAAGGACAGGACAGAGATGCTCAGATGTTCCTGCACTGCAGTAAGACAGCAAAGCAAGCACTTCCACGGACGGACAGAGCCAAGGTCTACAAAAAGCAGCAGGCAGTGTGTCTACACAATGAATCAACTTGATGCCAGGCCTAGGCACTGTCAAAAGTTTTTGGAGCCTGATGATATTACAGCATACAAGGCTCAACCTTCCATGTGAAGTACTGGCCATCAAAATTCATCACTCTCAAATTACGTACTTTATCTACACTGAATGTGATCACCAGAAAGTTTCCCTGCCTCCTCTTCTTCTAACATCTCTCAAGCTCTGCAAAATATATACATAATCAGTAATGAAGACAGGCTGATCAAAAATTAATGTGCTAAAGACACTTTTTCAACCAAAACTGTGTAATGAAGTTACAAGCACCCAGTTTTTTTAGAAGCATCAATGCATATAAAGACATCATTTACCTTGAGATGTTAAATCAGCTACTCTTTCACAATGAATACTCTGCAGTCTGCACCATAATGTATTTGTGTAGTATAGAATCACAAAAGCCACAGAGTAACTAGTTCTCTGGTTGCACAAGATGGATTGAGAAAGTCTACAGAAAAGCTGGAAGATCAACCCAAATTTGCTTCATCTATTGAGATGATTTGTTGATTATCTTCCCTATCAACAAAAATATCATGCACAAATTTTCAGAAAAAAAGAGCAGTTAAGTTGCCTTAAACCCAACAAAGTGGTATAAAGTTTACACTATACATTATATAGCAATTACAAACCATTTAGTACAAATACAGTAACTGCTTCAATTATTAAGGTAAAAGGTAGGACATTAAACAGCATTTTTAACCCACTTAAAAGCTAGAAAACACGCAGAAAGTTTGCATACATATTTAAATAAAGCCACTCAAAATTCACCTTCTCTGAAGAGAAGTCTGAAGAATAGAATTCAGGTATACAACTTAATTAGTATACAGTTGACTCTTGGAAAATAGCAACAACTCGTTATCAGGTAAGCTATGACAATTACCAGAAGGAAAAATACTTCTTTACTTATTGACACTGAAGAAATGAATGACCTCTCTGAAAGTAGATACTGTACAAGATGCAAACATCAGCCAAATCATCAATCCTGTTTCAACCAGGTTGACAGGTCTTCAGTTGATAGCTACTAACAAATGCTTCATAATCCAGCCACGTAATTAACCTTTTGCACATAAGTCTTTTTAGGAGACATAGCAGATTGAATACTTTTAGCTAGATGGATAGGTCTATAGATTTAGCTGACTGAAAAACATCTAATGACTTTTTGGCACTATTGATCAGTTGATAAAATCACTTTTGCAGAATTAGACCCAAGTTGCTCAAAACTCCAGCTTCAGAGTACTCTCAAAAGTAGTTTCGTATGTGTGCAGGTAAAAATGTATATTTTGCATAGTAGCAGCTGCATGCTAGAAATGTCATTGTAGCTTTCTGAAATGATCAACAACAACAAGGCTTAGGGCAGAAAAAGAAACAATGGAAAATGACTGCAGATTAGCACTGAACTATTCTGTCAGGAACTGAGATCAGAAATATGTTTTAGCACTCCTATTCCAAAAGTCACTTCATTGTTTCCAGTATTGGTGACACTTTAAGAAAGATGCTAATAAACTGGAAGACCACCCCCGCCATGTCTGTCTGCCCCCACACTACCACCCTCATTCCACCCCCCAAAAGAAGCCACAACACATCAGGGTTACCTGAGGTACGAAAAACAGGTCAAAGGATTTCAGATTACACGGACTACTGTTTCTCAGACTTTCTGAGAGGACAAACTGTTTTTGTTTTGAAGCCACATTTGCTTCATGTGGCTTAAACTACCATGAACTTAAGGAAAGATAAAATAACATGTTGAAACTGTAAATTTCATAATTTGTATGCTTTTATATGTATGCACATGTATGTATACATGCATATATCTGTTTTTCAGCACTGGTGTATTCCTTCTATGACTTGTTTCATTACACTCCTTACTAAAGCAGTGTGATCCTGTTTAAGCATCCCTGTGAGCCCCAACAGTGTCAGAAGTGAGCACAGGAAAATGCCAATGCTACTTATCACAGAAAATGCATTAGATAAGGATCCATTACTGCTTGCATGCAATAAGGGTTGATGATACCAGTAGGCTGTCAGCAACAGCTAAAAAAAGGCAGGAATGGAAAGCAGCATTACTTTTATTTTTATGAAATCAACAGAAATATAGTTATTGCTTGATGTGCCAATTGAGGTCATGATTTTCCTGAAAAGACAAAGAAATCACATGAAGGAATTTCCTGTCTCATCATAAGGAACCTTCATTTTGAAGTGAATTAATCTCATGCCTAACTGAACTGAGACAGATCTCAAAACCAGACACATTTCAGTAACATGATTTGCTATACTGGTTTAATAACATTGACTCAAATCTATATATTTACCAGACAAATCAGCAATAGTATTGCTATCTCATATAACCACTCCAGCTTGCACAAACAGCAGCTCTTCTTCTTCTTCATCTTTGTCTTCTTCATCTTCTTCTTCATGTTCTTTGTCTTTTCCTTGTCTTGTCTTCTTCTTCTGCTTACCACTGGAGTTCCTCATATTAACTAACTTTTCTACTTCACCACTAGTAACTTCCTTCTCTATGTTGTGATTGTCTGATTCTCAAAACCAAACAAATTCTATAACAATTATTCTCAAATTTTATTTTAAATATTCTTGTACTTTGAATATTACTGCTTCTATTTCAGATGTGGTGAACTCCTTGTACACTAGAAAGCTTGGGAAAAACCTGTCCTTTTGAAAGTTTTTAATTACACTGTCAGCTAGTAGAATTAAAGAAAATCCTCCAGTCAAATTTTCTTTTACACAATCAAGTTGTATGCATCTAAGAATGGACTCTATGCCTTTCACACATATAATGCATTTGTTCTGCCTTCCCAAAGGATTTGCAAAAGGTTATGAAGATACATGCACATCAGCTCCTAAGACTCAGCACTGATGACTGACACCAGGCCTAAACGAATATTTATTTCAGGTCTCTTAATGCAAGAGTCAGACTTTAAAGCCTCATTTTTTTTTCAATTATAGTTTTTATTTTATTTTATACCTGCATTAATGTCTTCATTGCCCTCTCCACTTTCCATTTTACAATGCTGACTTTTACTTTGAGCTATCCAGGACATGGACGCATGAATAACATCTTTCTGCCTGTACCCTACACGTCCCTAACAAGCCACAATTCTTTCTCTGTTGCCAGAAGTCTGAAAACCCCATATTTCACATTCCAAATGTTACCTATGCAACTGCAATAAACAGACAGTGCTTGGTACATTGAAAGCAGATTCTGGAATAATGCTGGGTAACAGTCCAGGTTTCAAATCTAGAATTGCATAATTAAGCGTCCATATAAAGTCATAGGAAAAACTTTGTTTTTACTAAACTATTTCACTATCATGTTATCCTCATACTGTTATACTCATTTTTCAGACTAAATAACCATACATGTTACAAGAAAAACAACAAGTACTCAAGGCATTTTGTTGATGAAAAAAATTACAGAGCAAGTTCCCAAATCAATTCACATACAACACTTCAAAATGCAGCATGGATATTAAAAAAACAGAAACTGCCTCCCGTGTTACTGAGAGCAAAAAGTCCTTCCCAAACTCATGAATATTTGGAAGTAACACGGCAATCAAAAATGCAGAACAAGGGGAAAAGGAAGGATGAAACAAAAACAGAGAATGAATGAAGCTAGGATTCCCCATTTGGATTTCAAGAAAATTCCCCAAGATGGAAAATACCCCCAAAACAACAAAACAATGAAGCCAAGGAAACACCCAGGATGTTTTTTCAACTTGAGACAAGATTTAAAACTGTCCATTTTGTTTTCCCCTCACTCCTCTATATTTTACTTCTAAAAAAACTACTGTAATTCTTTATTCCAGTTTGAACATATCTCATCCACCTAAAAACGAGTTAAGGTCTGAGTTACCAGAAATAAAGGGTTCAAACTCAGAACTTAACTCTGGTGGATGAAATAGTAATTTTCCCAGTTTACCAGAAATGTCCCCTTCTGGATCCACTGAACTCAAAGCTGTATTTTTAGGGCTCCTTAGGTTTGAATTGTACATCTTAGTTAACAACTATGGATCAAAGGCTGTTAATTTTGGAGAAAAATTTAAGGAAAAGAAATTATCTACTGAGGAGGTAAGAACTCTTCCTAAGAAAAACCTTGAACTAAATAACCAAGGTGGTTTTTTTCGTTGTTTTTGTATTATTTTTACAATGTGGATGTTCATAATGTGCAATGAATTATCATGAATATAAATAAAAGCCAGTCACAAATACACACAAACTACTATGTGCTGTACATCCAGAAAAAAAAGTAGAATGATCTGAAAGCAGCAGAAACACAAGGAGGCCAAGCATATCAGTGTGAGGGCAAAAAGAATGGCGTGACACACCTCACTGCAGCATTTCTGGAAGCATCTCTCTTCCCCTTTCACTTCCCGTGACACTATCAGCAGAAACTCTGACTGCTGAGCCCGGCCACAGTTGTACTGGGAACCTATACTGACAAGCTGAAATAACCAATCAAAGCAAAACACAAGAGAAACCTTTGTAAAGCTGAAGCACATACTGTTATCCAAAGTGTACAAGCAACAGATGAGCTCAAACGTTCAGGTAACACTTGTCACTAGAATAGGTTGCTATCAAGCTACAACTTTCATTTCAACATAAAATTTACTGAGGCAGTTGCAAAGCCTTTTTTAATTTAAATGGAAGTTAAGAGTTACTGATAAGAAGACAGAAAACTCCCCATATAACTGTGTTGTAGCCAACTACTCTGAAAAACAAAGTTTGGTGCATTATTTTCCTATCATACATTGACAAGTAGAGAACGTAACATGAATATGAGACTGAAAGGTGTTATGTGAAGCAACATATAAAGCCTGGGTATTAAAGAGCTTCATCTTTTTCCAAATACTGATAAAATACAGCTAAGGAAACCAGAAATCCACAAGAAGAAAAAATGTTGAATGGTCTAGATTGGTTTTAGAAGGAGTGATTTACAGAAGATCCAAGAAAATAACTGGAGTGTAAAAATTGTCTTGTTCCCACAAAAATCACTACTAAGAACACTGGCCAAACATCTAATAACTTGAAGTTCAACCTCAGCTAAATTTCTCAGCCTCTCATTAGAAATAATAACACACGGCGATTTCTAACCCATTTAAATTAAAGCACAGCTTGTCAGTGCACTTCAGAGAGATTAGAACTTAAAATTAAGTGTGAAGAGTTAGACAACTGCCTATTCTGAGTAAACTGGAGATTAAGACAGATGAGAGGCCCACGAACAGTAACCATATATATCCTGCTATTGTATGTGAATAATTTTGAAGACAGCATTTAAATACCATCCTTCTCATACAGTGAACATACTTACAACTACATTATGGTGTCAGCGTCAGGTTACATTCATCATTAAAATTTACATGACCAACACTGCTGCCATCTAAAGCCTTTCTGTTTAGCCACTTAATACAGCCTACAGTTTTTTATTCTGTTGTATTGCCAAAATACTAGGTTTTTTCCTGATTGCCCGAAGAAGCAAAAAATCCTCTACAAAATAACCCACAAAAGCAGGGCAGCATAATTTTTGGTAACAGATTTTGGACTGAGACTAATACATAATTGTACTGCTCTAGCAGAGCTTTCAAATGTGTTCTTTGGTAAAGAGCACCAACACTTCAGCACTTTCCAATCCTATTTAATAACCATGTACAATCATATTTAACAATAAAATTTTGAAATGCTAAGCGTAAAAAACCATTTTTTTCAAAACCAACTACTTGAATATGTTAAATGTGGCTCAGAGCACAAGGATTCTCAATCTGTAAGAATATCACTCCTCTGAAAAAGCTGACGATTCCATCCTTTCTCACACACAGAACATGGTGGGTGCTGCCCCAAAGACAGCTTCTGAAAGAAAGCATGCTGCTGAGCAACATGCTTAGAAAAAATTACAGAAATGCTAGTGTCTGAAGGTATTAACAATAAAACCGTTTATGCACAATATTCTAATCCTGTTTCAAGTGAATGACATCTGCTACAAGCAGGTCTGCAGTACAAAGGAGGGAATGGCCTAGTGTGAGGTAATGAGATGCTAAGTATTACGAGATCAAACAGCTGTTGTATTTATCTGCTTCAAGCTATGTGTCGAAAAATGTGCAACATGGGAGAGGGAGGAAGTAAGGAGACAGCTGAATGAAACCAAGATGTAATGTCCAAGAAAATCACTGGATTCTTCCAGTTCTAAAAGAGATTATAATAGGTCTTTCAGAAGTTGCACTGCCAAAGCAGTATTACTCTCAAATACAATATCCCCGAAGGGTTTAGGATAGGTAAAAGATATGGTGTCATTTAATCTGCTAAAAAGTAAAGCAGCTCTGTTTGTAATAAAAGCTAGTTTCTCCTGACAAAGAATGTTGAAAAACCTTACACTAGCCAAAAAACCGTCTTGTATTAAGTGAGAGTTTTTTTCAGGGACTTAAACAACATTTAGCTTGTGGCATGGCAAACGGACCTGGTAATACTTAGAGCAGAGTACTGAAGCATAAAAAGCTTGCTCTGTGCCCGTTTAGTCCATTTGCTCATGGCTGTCTCCATGTTGCCAGTATACATTTTATCAAATATAAACAAAATGTTTCCTTTTACCTTTGTGTCATGAACATTTTTTAAATGTTGCTTTGTTGTGTTATTAGAGTGAGACTGCACAGGATAATGAGCTCGTGCTTATTTCAATTTCTCCTATTGTAAGTATCAAATACTGAGGAAGGTGCTAGCAGATGTGTTTCAGAGTTAAAAGACTTATTGCTCCGATGCAGTTTAAATACTCTGCTGGATTAGGAATGTGAAGGATGAAGCAGTTGTACAATTAATTTCTCACAGAGACTATCAAAGATAACAGATCTTGTGATTTTACAGTGTGTTCTTGAATGTACACACAAAGCTATTTTTATGCACTGTAAAGAACAAAAACATTCACGTAGCTCACAGACATCAAACTTCACATCCACACAAGTTAAAGTTCACCCTCCTTTGTGTATCACTTACTTTTATCAGAAGAACCACTCCTTGGGCCTGGCAAACATTTATCTCCCAAGCTCCTCTCTTTTACCCAGAGCTCTTTACAGCTAACCTATCATTCATATAAACTTGTACCAGTTAATTCTGGTTCATTCATCCTTCAACTGCTCATGTGTAGACACTAAAGAATTACATTTCAGACATGTTGCAGCTTTTTTTATAGAAAGCCAGCAAAATTTACCTCCTGGAAAGCTACATTATTTTGTTTTATGATAAATGCAAATACAAATACTACATTTTAACTTAGCGGTATATGTTTATCCAAATTCTGAAAATGACTGAATCAAAAAAGATGCATGGAATTTAATTTATATTCCTCTTGCAAAAAAGGTACTTCATACCTTTCTTTGGAAGACTATGCTAACTATATCCCATATGGATTTTTTACCTGTTCAAATTTCCAGCCATCAGACATCGTGGAAACCATTTGAGTGAGTTCCTCTTCCTGACACTGCAGCACTCTGTATACATGTTTGACTGGCACCTTCAAGAAGAAATATAAGATGCTTAATAGGACATGGAATTCATTGTGTTTGTGACTTGTCTGAAGTTTCCCTTACGCTCTAGAAACGAACACCACTTTGAACCCACCCAGACCTATGAATAATTAGGACCATTTTAGCTGAGACCTATACCAAATGTGATCAGAGAAACCCTGAAATTCAACAACCTGGCTTCAGGAGAAATTTGTCATTAACAATGTAAGTTTGGAATATCTCCATGAGGACTCAGTTACAAGGGAAGCCTGAATAGCATAGTTAAAGAACAAACCTTATCCTATTCACTTTCACGGGGAATATGAGTTGCGATGAGAAGAGGCAATGTTCCCAATCACAGAGCATTACAAATAAAGAAAGTATGTATGCCGCATAAACGTACTACATAAACAGCAGTTATACTGTAGTTAGACAACCTCACCATATTCAGAGCATTTAAAAGTCAATGAGAAAGCTATGCTCTACAAAAGCTGTTCTCTAACATAACTATTTCCAGAAATGATATTACGACAAATTCTACTATTACCAGATATTTTGGAACAATTACTCAGAATGTTTTCAGTTTTTGAATGAGATCTGTGAACTTTGTAAGAGGACTGGCAGGAGCCAGCAATTAAGAGTTATAATCTTTGTGTACTAGTGGTTTCAGATCATCCAGTGATTGAGGCCAGCTGTTCAATATCTTACTTGGGAAATCAGGAGTTACATAAAAAAACAAATGGAACTCACTCACTACTTGTCACAGGACAAATAATCAAAAGCACATGAGAAAACAGCCTCACCTGTGAGATTTTGCTGTCTCTTTCTCTTATTTTGTCCTTTACCAGTTTTATTAGAGATGTGATATTGTAGAATTCAGCCTCTTCCAGTACACCTAGTACGAAAACATTTTTTGGGGAGACAGTGTAACTAAAGATTCCAGGCCAAAATCACCAGCCAGTTCATAAGATTATCCTCTCAACAGCTACAGAAAATTGGTTATTTTTTCCTATGATAAGACAGTTCACCAACCTAATGCTTCTGGCTTCTTTCAGGTACATGCAATTCAATGTTTGGCTCATTCTAAAAAATAGTCATAAAAATTTCCCAAAGAAAACTGATGCCTTTTCACATACAAAATGAGGCAAGAAACAAAAAAATGTGCACAGATACTGTTCCATAGCAGACTGATAAGACCAGCATACCTCAGGCCTTGCCTTGGGCTGGAACGCAAAAGAGAAATTTAAATAATCCTACTGAAAATCTTTGCAGCTGCTTGCAAGCAGAAAAAATTTCTACCTGTCATTTGAGATCTTACGAGTCTGAAACAAAAGCTTAAAGATGCATACTGCTTCTACTCACGTGTTCAAGGCCTACCTGTTCTCCACACACAGTAAGCTTAACAATGCACATGGAAATTATATTTCATACTCTTTCCTTCTAGTATTGTTAAATTGTATTTCTCTTTGATAAAGTTCTTCAATATGTTATCAATACAGTTATATTACTCTATGTTTTAAAACAGTCACCCTCCATTAGGGTAAAATTGATACAAACTGGGAACAAGGAGGGAGAAGCTGGGGGCAGAATTCAGTCTTTAAAAGCATATTCCACACATATGAACATGCCAGAACTTCCCTTTTAGTTCGCTTTACATCTTCAAAAGCTTGTTTCCTAGGCAGCATTCTCTTGCTTAAAGAGGACTAAATCCGACTATTTCACAGTCACACAGGGAATATACAAGGTTACACAATAAAAGGCATCTCCCCTCTTGTTTGAATACTTATGTTCTAACTGAGAATGGGGGTTGTGAAATCAGGAATTGTACTCAAAATGCTCAAATAATCCCATATACTATAATTGCATGATACCTATCAGTTTTGCTTGAAACAGATAGAAATGCTACACTGGTTAAGGTTTGCCATCTTGTTCTAAGTTGGTTTTGGTGACTCAAAAGAAGTGACTAATAAGCAAGTGGCAAGCAAACAAGGTATTTGGAAATGTCTTACCTTCCTCAGCTAGGTCCTTGTTAATAACCAGCTTCCCGTGTCTGAGATAGTTCAGCACTGGCCCAAAGTAGGTGGGGTCTCTGTCTATTAAATAGGCACCTGTTTCATCCTAGATTAGAAAAACAAACAAACACAAACCAAACAAACAACCCAAAACAAAGAAAGAGAACACCAAAGACCAAACCAAACAAACCAAAAACCCCACAATGATTTGAACATCCAAGTGGGAACTGCAAGCTAATATTCATCTTGCAGGAAGCAGGTATTCAGAAGTAGCCATATCCCTAAAAGTTGGATTTATTAAAGACAATAAAAGGAATTAAACAACATAACTGTCATGGTATCGGACTGATCAGTCAAATAATCCAATACAACTTCTGTTATCTGATCAATCCTCCCAACCCCTTATCAATGATTAACAACATCATTAGCATGAAAGAGCTAAGTGAACACTGAAAGTTAAGGTTAAAAATAGCACTTTATACCAGGAAATTTGATTTGGAAGCCTGAAGAGTCAGAACAAAGGCTACATTCTAGCAAGCTTCAAATATCAGTTTTTCCTTTTTTAAATTTTTTTTCCTTTTTTTAATTAAAGGCAAACAAAACTAAACTCTTTTTAACCTCAACACTTTGATCTAAAAACATTTGCTTTTGTCTTAGTTTAGATGTACAAATACTCACAGGGTACTGAGAACTGCTGTGTACCAAGCAAGGGTTGTATATGCATCTTCTAAAAAAAAAAAGTACACTGAAGATGCAATTCCTACCTATCTCATGCAGACAAGTGAAGGAATAGATGAACAGATCAAACTAATGCTCAGTTTACCAACCAGACTACAGCGTTTTGTGAATTGCAAAACAGTTCAAGAAATTCACTGGCAGAGCAGATATCTATTCTTGACAGAGAAGAAGAAGCAAAACTGACTTAGAATCTATGTGTGACCCCCTGCAATCAGGACAATACTGACATACTTTGTGCTGGCTGGAGGTCTAAGGAAGTTTCATAGAAAGATTTCTAACTGATCCACTGCTCCTTTCTACTAACAAGTGGATTACTGACTGTATTAATCCATTTGTATGTAAGGTTCTGGTGCAATGGATATCCTACAGATATATACTGGAGAGATGCAGCAGCACCCCAAATACTTTTTAACTTATTTTTAATATTCTAGTAGTTTATGGGAGATACTAAAAAAATCATCATTACCAGTAATCCTAGCTAAATGTAGATCATATTCCCTCAAAACCATAGGCACTAGCAATAGTTGCTCTTCCATGTGAAAGGAATTCTACTGACTCAATCCTCTGCATTTGAACATTATATGGAAAGGTTTGGTTACTGAACTGTGATACCTGAAAGTTCTCTCTACTTAACAGTACACAGAGTTCCTAAAATGTTTCACTGGAAAACAACATGGCAGATGTATCTTCAAGTACATAGATTTAGTTTCTTAATAACTGCACTTGTCTAACCAGGATTGGTAGAATGTAGAAAGACCACAGTCTGAACTACAAAAGCCATAAACCCCTTCTATAATTACAATTAAATGCCTTACGCACCTAGACAGAGTGTCATTTCAAAAGAAGTGAAGGAGTGTACGATTTTGTACAAAATTAACTGTTTAAGAAAATGCTAACATATTAAAACGTGCTGTCAGTTAACTTACACTCAGACCAGACAATGTTTGATCGAGTCTAATCCCAATTTCTTTTGATCTAAGATCATGGTCTCACAAAAGCAAGTCTGTGTATCAAAACCATAGATAGCTGAAGTAGTATAGTTTTAATATTTCATCTATAAATATGTTTACATTACCAAAACACTTCAAGAATGTAGAATCTACAGATACAACCCAAAGAAATGAAAGTAGCTGACAACTACTGTATGAATGTATTCAACTGTATGAATTATAAGCTGAAAAGTATTATTTAGTAAAGGAAAAAAAAAAGGTGAAGTTGGAAAGGAAGATCCAAAACAAATAAAAAGAAACGCTGTTTCAAAGAAACAAATCTCGTACTTAGTCATCATCTGAACTGCATTTAGAAACACAGGGCTTACAAAACTGGAAGTCTTCCCAGTTAGGAAAAACAAATCTCTACCTATAATCTTCTTCATTAGTAATTTTTTACACTGCAGTGTTTTCTCACATCACCTTCTGAAGCAATATTGGTCATCAGCTCTACACCTCTACAGAGACAGAGAGGTGGGTCACAGAAGAAAAGTGATTAAAAGCTCTAAATGAAATCTTAAGTAACAATGGCTACTTCACTCCTTGCACAAAAGGCCTGAACTTTTTTTTTAAAGGCTTACATTATCTGAAATTGTTTTCTTCTGAGTTGACTTCTATATACTAAACAAACCTCTGACAAAACCACAAAGGGAAGAAGCTTATGTCAAGCCTTCTCTTTCAACTTCCACCTTATGAGAGGACATACATAAAAAAATACCATCTCAGTAGTGTTGTAGTTTACTCTGTGAAGCCCTTCAGACAAGGTATCTTGAAAAATAATAAAAAAAGAAGGCACACAAAAGTCCTATAATTTTTGCTGTAATTTTTTGTTTGTTTGTTTTTACATTAGTAAATATCAACAGTTAAAGAACTCTGGCTAAATTCTAACAGCGTACAACCCAAATTCTGTCAACAGTATTCACTTGAGCATCTAAATGCCACGCAAAGTTGCTTACGCAGATTACAGACATAGAAAATATGCAGTAATTAACATTAAGAGGAGGATGCATGTCTTGAACATTGACCTGACAGCTCAGATAGGCCACACACTAGCACCAGGATATCAAGAGCCGAAAGATGAACCAGTCAGTAAAGAATATTGTAACCATATTCAAATAATGCATCGGCAAGAGAGGCAAAAAATTTACTAACTCAGCATCTTCCTAAAGAAAATGCCTCATCACTCCTCCTTTTGAGTGAGCTGTCTGAATACCCTTCAATGTACGCTAAGCTCTTCATGTTGAAATCACTAAGAAAAGCCGATTACACTAGATCTTTAAGGATATTTATGTAAACATAAATCCAATGCAAGCTGACACAGAAGTGTAGTCATCTGCTTTACCTGGAACTCCAAAAATACAGGTTGTAAGTCTTTCAGAATATTATCAGGACTGTTTTCATCCACATATACATGAAAACACATGGTATTACCATATGTAATTAGCATTTTGACACTTTTAATATAAACAGTTTTATTGTAAGATAAAATAATTAATTGCAAACATGATCCAATTCGATCTGGACAATTTAGAGGTAGCTAGTTTGCATGTACATAACTAGCTTTAGGCTCGCTAGCTTAAGTATTAATAGACTTTGATGTCCCAGCTATGCAATTTCCTCTGCTAACTAGTAAATTGTTTTTCTACAAGCTTTGAGCAAGTTTGAATCTGCACTGACACAACTGGTGTAGGTGCTTTGAAGCCATTTCCAGGTGAATACCACAAATGTTAGACAAGCCTACATTCTAATAAAGTTTTAAAGTTCTCCCTCTTTCAGATGTATTTTATACAAACAGGTGTTACTGTTTACCAGAACAGCTGCAGAAATTCAAGTATCCTCTCTATTCAGTATAGTCACATCACCCCACACTGAGGTGTTTCATACAAATGTTGTCATTCTTCATAAGAAAACTCAAAACAAATGCACATTGTCTTTGTGCATCCAACCCTAAACTGCTAGTTAATAATGAGTGTATCTTTACCCAGTTCTACTTTTGCATTACATTCTTCTCTCAGGAGTTTTTTCTTCATTGTCAGTAAGTTCTAGGTCTTTTTCATGCAGGCTTATGAGGACACCATTTAGAAGACAGCATTTCCCATATACAGGGAAGACTGTATTTGTTTATTACCAGTCTCCCACACCAATGTTTACTTCAAGTTACAAATACCATGGAATTTTAGAGGAAACCTAAACCTTCAGCGTACCAGTGAAAAGTCAGTGTAGCTCACAATTACATTCCTTTGAAAAATACTGACCAAAGCAATTAAATGATCATGTATTCCAGCTGTAAATGATTTCACTTTAATCTTTATAGAAGCTGAGGCTCAAAGGAATCATAGTGAACAGTTACCCTGATCTTAGTTTAAAACACACAAAGAACTCAATTTATTTACAGTGAAATTTAACCTTTAGGAAGTAGCAGTGAAACCTAACCATTCCAATAAATAATTACTGTCACTGCTAATATTATGTACTTTCTAGCAAGGACATCTATAGTTTGACACTTTGCTAGCTGTATTTCACCACACCTTTGCTAGACTGAACAGGCGTCACTATTAGATTTCTTGTCTCCATGTATGTACTTCTGGACAGAGAAGTCACTCTGTAACCTTCTTGCCAAAAAAAGTTTTGTTCTTTAAAACTTTTCACCTTGTGACTAGTCACCCTGCTGTGACCTTGAATTGTGGATGCTAGAATCCAGTACAGGATTCCAGTAGGACTCAAAAGGTGGACCAAATACATACACCTCCCCGATCCCATTTAACAATCTCCCCAAGAATTGCATTAAAACATTAACTGAAATGTGATAAATTTATTTCCAATTAATTATCATCATTGGGATCAATACTGGATCTGGATACACTGAAGTCATACCACCAAGCTCTTGGCTCAAGGCTATATGGTCTAATGTAAATAATTTTTAAAAATGACATAATTTGCATATTCTGAGCTCTGATAGAGGCAGAAATATACAGAGAAATGCAGCAATATTTGGTACTAAATCTGGATTTATAAATAATTGTTTCCCCTATCATCTGTGCTTTTTAAATATTGAACTAGTGAATTTTTTATAAACTGTGTGGCCTAAAAACTTTGAGTGTCTGCAGACTTGCGGTACTTATCAAAACTACATCAGTAACACAACTCACCGGACAAGTCTGAAGTCTAATGGACAAATGAAGTGTATCTGTAACTTCTTGGAATAATGACTACAATTTAGGTATTTTTTAATGCTGACAGTCAAGGTTGCGCTACCAGGAAGACTCTGATTTTTCTAAAACACTCAGTGCTTTCATGCTTCCTTCTTTTGACAGATTCTATGCCAACTTTAGAAAGGCATTAAAAATCAAGCATGAGTACTACTGCCAAACCTTATTAAGAAAGTTTGATAATCTCCTTCTTAGGGGAAAAGTTAAAAGAATGCTAGAACAGTTTGCAAAAGAAAACCTGGTATATAGCTAAAACAGGAAGATGCCAAAACAGGGAAATATATGTAAATTATTAACAGTAATACAGTAAAAGCATTAAATTAGTTAAACAATGATGAAAAGGCAAGAAAGGCTTTGCTTGCCTATTTTTATGTACTCATCTCTAAACCAAGATTTAAATACTATGGAAAACAAATCCTATTCTGAACAGGGAATATGACCACTACTGCTCATTCATTTGCTGAAATGATTCTCAAACAGTTTTAAATACAAAGTTGTGAGTGACGTTGTGAAACGTACTAAATTCAGAGAGTCAGTGTCACCATCTTATTTTATTAAATGCTACTTTGGCCACCGGGTGTGCCAAAGGTTAATCTTTCTTCCATTATGAGTGGAAACATAGCGGACAGCAAGAGAAAGGCTGCCCTGTCCTATTCAACATTAGTACCTAAAGGCAGTTTAAAGGCCAACATGCTACCTTTCTTGAAGCCTCTCAACTCTTTACAGTAGCAAGCACGAAGGAAATCACAGAATATCCTGAGTTGGAAGGGACCCACAAGGATCAAGTACAACACCTGGCCCAGCACAGCCCCAACAATCCCACAACGTGCCTGAGCTCTGTCAAGCCCATGGCTCGGGGCCATGACCATTCCCTGGGAATCCTGTTCCAGTGTTCAACTAACCTCTGTGGAAAGAACCTTTTCCTGATACCCAACCTAAACCTCCCCTGACACAGTTCCATGCCATTCCCTCGGATGCAGTCACTGGTCACACAGAACAAGACTGATGCTGCCCCTCAGGAGGAAGATGCAGACAGCGATGAGCCTTCCCTCCACCTCCTCTTCTTCAGCTGAAGAAGCCAAGTGACCTCAGCTATTTCTCATATGGCTTCCCCTTCACAAACTTTGCTCCTCCTTCAGATGCTAAGAGCCTTAGAGCCTTCTGATATTGTGGTGCCCAAAACTGGCTACAGGACTCAAAGTGAGGCCACACCCCAAAACAGAGCAGAAGGGGACAATCCCCTCCCTTGCTCAGCTGGCAATGCTGGGCTTGATGCACCCCAGGACACAGCTGCCCCTCCCATCTGCCAGAGCATATGGCAGTGTTTTATCTTGGCAGTGCTTTATCTTTTAATAAAGAAACCTTAGAGGAATGCTTTCCTACTCTCTCCCAAAGACAGCTGACCTATCAGCAAGCCACCTACATTTTTAAATTTATTTTGATATGTTAGTTTAAGCTCTCCATAAAAACCTCAACCAAAACCAAAGACAACAATCACACCACCACACTTCAACTTTTTTTCTTCTTTATTCTGGAACATCATGTTCTTCTCCCTATCTTAATTGTTCAAATGCCCTTTCTGGAAGTTATGCCTGAAAAAATGATGAAATCTACTAACTTCACTGAAAAAAAATTTTAAAAATTTATACATAATAAGCAATTCCCTATTTTCAACCCATTGGTTACAGGGTTATAAGCTGTTCCTTTCTTTTCCCTAACTGTACTGGAAAAAGGCTTTTTGTCCGTGATGCTCCAAAACCTCTTTCAGAGCCAGCACTATACACTTTATAACCATTACTACATACCACACCACAAATAAAATCTTAGTAACTTTTTTCCCCTATGAAAAATGAGTCAGAGGGAATACCAAAGTATTCACCCACTACTTGCAATCGATGCAGACATGCAACATTTTTCTCCAAGAATTGCTTAAAAGACAGAATGCTACACCTAGGTGAGAGATTGTTATCAAAAGTACTTTACTCTGCTTCTTGTAATTGAACAAGAGAATAATGACAGTGCAGAAATAACAATGTCAGTGCACCCCGTCAGACAACATAAAAAAATTACACACACGTACAAACGATACTGTGTTCTCTGCTGCATTTATGAGCAGTTTTGTTATTCACGAACCCAATTGTTTCGGAAGACAGCACTCATAAGCAATACTCTTCAGAAAGCCTCCCTCCGCGGCAGCAGAGTCGTTCCTGCCGCCCCTCACCGCGCCGCCGGGCCCCGCGCTCCCTTCAGGCCGGCGTCCGCCCGGTCAGGCGTCA
>WBMY01014661.1:51448-80895 GCA_013397315.1 Donacobius atricapilla
CGACGCTGGCGGCTGCGCCGGGGCCCCCGCCGGGCTGGAGCCGCGGGCGCGTCCCGTGTGCCCCCTGCCCCACGGCGGAAGGAAGAGGCGGAGGCCGCGCAGAACCCTACATGCCTTTATTACAGACTACCAAGCATAAGTGAAATCCGTCATCCAGTCACTAACTACACATCTACAGCACAGAGATCTGTCGAGAGGAGAAAAAACAGTCATTAAATTATGAGATATGATTAAATCATCGACCAATAGAAAATTTATATAATAAAGCCAGAAAAAAAGGTGTAAAATATAGTTTACAATAATTATTCACATTCAAGGCTGTACATCAATACATACAACACCATGGCCCCGAACATGAATTCAATCCAAATAATTCATATATTAGAATTTAAATAACACAGACTGAACTAGAGGCCAACAAGAGCCAGCAAACAACCTTATAAGAATAAAAATACAAAAGTGTGTATCTTGTATCTTTGCATTATTTGCTTGTTTTCACGAGTTCTTGGAGGGGGGGAGATTGTTTTGGTGGTTTGTTGAGGGGGGCCAGGGGTTTTGTTTGTTTGGGGTGGGTATTTTTTTCTTTTTCTGTACATCACAGTTACAGCTACAAACCAGGCAGAGCATATTACACACGTAACTGACTGCCACCTACCTGAAAAGGGCATACAACTATCGGAACTGATTATGGTTCCTGGTTCCTATTTTTTCTCTTTTGTCCGATATAGTAATTTCGAACATTCACCACATCAAGTCAGTCAGTACATAGCCATGGGACACTTTGTCAAATGGCAGTCACCTACATTCATGGCCCAGCTGACAGATTTCTCTCTTGACCAGGGACAGGACTCGAGGAAATGGCATGAAGCTGAGTCATGGGAGGTTTAGGCTAGGTATCAGGCAAAGGTTTTTCCCCCAGAGGGTGGCTGAACACTGGAACAGGCTCCCCAGGAAGCAGTCACACTAACAAGCCTGCCTGAGTTCAAGAAATTGTCTGGCACATGGTGGGATTGCTGGGGAGTCCTGCGCAGGGCCAGGAGTTGGTCTTGATGACCTTGATGGGTCCTTTCCAACTCAGTGTAATTCTCTTTATTCTAAAACCAGGCTATGGGTGATGGGTGCTTAAGAACCTCTCCAAGTGTTTGTTGCATAATAGCCATTTCTTCCATGAAAGAGGAAACACTCTGAAATTACCAGTCATAAAAGAAAACGTGCCATTTTGGGTCACAGAACTAATTGTCTATAAGCTCACTTGATCAACTGATGGATAATCTGTATCACGAGGCTTTGCAGAAGCACTTCCATTTGATTCATAAAAATATTTCCATGAAGTATTATGGGTATTCAGCAGAATTTCAGCTATAAATACCACACCTATTTGTGCAATTTACTAGTAGAAAGAATGATCAGAATCCATCCAGAGGCCACATCTTTAGGCAACTATTAATACACAAGTTCTCTTCTCAGCAAGGTGTTGAAATCAAATGTTTTGTCCTCAGGCCAACAGAAGTAATTGTCTTGACTTTACTAAATCATTCAAAAGAAAATGTACATGTGGGAAATTCTCATAATTTTTTGGAGTTCCCAGCACAAAATATAATTGTATCAAGCACATTAAATTAAGCATCTTGAACTTTGAAAGCTGATTAGAATCATCACACCTTTGTATCAATCCACAATTCTTTTCACATATAGCTAGCAGATACTTCACAATTAAATCATTTCAGAAGGAGAAAAGTAGAGCACAATACTGATAGTTTGACCTTTTCAGCACCTAAGTGCTTAGCAAATGCAATCATAATAAGCAGTATCAGTTTGCTAACAATGCCTCAACATCACAACTGAAGTAACTCTTTCTTAATACAAAACCTTTACAAAATTGGACTTTAAGGCAAATGGTAACAAACTAATTTCTCAGTTTATTAAAGCAGTCTTAAACTTCTTCTGACTGGGCAGTAGTACTTCAGCCTTTCTTAAACTCCACATCACAGAAAAAAGATGGAATAAATACCTTTCTGAAGTTCAAATACCAAGCAAAGCAAAATTACATTAATGACCAGATTCTTCATAAATGATTGGCAATTTTTCAAATTGCAAGAGATGGAATGAATCAACAGATTGGGTTTTCAGCAGGCCTGCAGTAAGGAGCAATCTTAAGAAGAGTCTTTAAGTACCTATTTCTTTTTTTCTGCTTTGAAAACCTGGGATTAAAAGCAGAAAAGTCACCTGGCCTATGTGCAACTCTGAAGAACCTCCCTTGCCCATTTCATTCCATAAACTCCCATGAACCACAGGAGTGATCTTCAGGACTAAGAGACGAATCTACCCCACATCAGGTATAAGCATTTAAAATGGGTACCTGCCCTTCATAGTGTGCAGAACCTGTCAACACATTTAAGGGGACAAACCGGTAAAACATACTTGAATCCACAATTGCTTTGTGATGCCTCACTCTATACTCTTGCCACCTTTCAAACCCACGGATCCTACATATAGTCCAATAAATAGAAATACCTCTCCCAGGAAAGCTCTAGTTCCTTCCCAAAAAAGCAGTAGCTAAGTAAAACTGGATTAGGAATACTGAAGTTCTAAGTAGAGTGATGCCTGTAAGAGATGCTTACAGTTTTCCAGTAACAGCATTGTCGATTAAAAAAAAAAGGACATCTAGAATGCAGACATCAACCTTCCAGACACCTTGACAGCTTACTGCTACCAACATCTGGCTGGCTGAAAGCTTTTGGTAGGCAGGATGAAAGACTACTGAGAGAAGATTTTCAAGGTGTGAAAAAACATTATTAGCTATGGTAAAAAGACTAAAAATCTAAATATTACAGAAAACATGTTTGAGCACATCTAGGTTTCTACCTAGTTAACAATGGAGGTCATTTTGCCAGACTTCTTATGTGAGGCCAAGTTTTGTCACACTGAACAGCAGTGGCACTGTGAACCTCCATCACTGCTAAACTCTCCTGTATAAAGTTGGGAATTCATCTGTCTAGATCTCTGCACCAGAGACTAAATCCAAAAGTGATAGGGTTGCCCCCAGCAGACACAACACATGGCTAGAATTGGACAGCTGGAGAACAAATGGACAGCACTTCAACAGACTTCTCATCTTGGTTAGAATGGCACATGCAGCTTACTACAGACGCAGATCAAAGGTGCACTGTGCTATTCAAATTTGAGTGACAAGAAGCGTACTTTGTATGTGATGAAATTTCTCCTGATGCAAAGGAACACTTTTCTATCTTCCTCAGCCATTTACAGGACCCCTCTCTCCCTTAGCACCAGACACAGTGAGCCAGGGATTTGCTTCTGTCAGGTTTCTATATGTGGTGGGATACAGAAGACTACAGGAATGCAGTAGCTCCAAAAGAAAAGGCAACTGCACTGTCCCTTTTAAAGACTGGAAAAGCTGAACTGCCATCAAGCTCAACCACATAACACAGTTTTTAAGAGTTCAATAATAAATGTCCTTTACCTTATACAAGAAAATATTCAACATTGGCAGGATCCACATATTTTCTGAGAAATCTGATAAGCCATTGTTTTTAAAATACTGCTTCTAGAAAATAGTTGCCTATGAGTTTTTTCAACATTGTAGAGAAACCTTTCTTTGGTGGAAGGAAAAGCACATTGTAGTATGACAACTCAAAATGCAAAATAATGGTTGTGTAGTGAGTGAATAAATAAGTGTGATGTTTATACTGCTTTTAAAACAGGGAAGGAATGCCTTTGTCCAGATCTAGGTCATTCCCCTCAGCAAGGTTTAGGAACACAGGCATGTTGAAAATACCACAGGGGAAGTTTTTTTTTGTAGCACACAGGAAGCTGTGTCTTTGTAACATGACAAGAAATGTTTGACCACAAAAAATAGCCATAATTTGAAGAGGCTAAAGGAGATAGATATGAAAAATATTTTCACTTTACAGATATGCTTTAAGTACCATATATTTTCTCCTTTGTATCAATATTTGCCTTTAATTTTCTCACCAGATTACTTTATTATCTATATTTCAATTCCTTACATTTTTTTCCAGAGTTCCTGAATGTTTGGCCAAGGACCAAAAATAGAATTGATATCTCATTACACAATGAGACAAAAAAAAGTCAAGTAATCAACTGTACAAAGTTTTCACACTTCCTTCTCTACCCAAGTAAATAGGCTGGCCCCACTAAAATGCAAAATACATGCACACCCTGGAAAGAAAGCTTCTAGCCCTCACCTGCTGAAAAGGTGAAAAACTATTTACTATTTCAAGAGTAGCCTTTTCTCTCCCATACTAACTAGTTTCTCTTTTAGTTAGCATTAGTTAAAAGCATGCTGGTAAGTTTATTTTCCCTTGATTAAACACACATATGATTTATATTAAAATTTAAACTTAATGTTTAAAATGCTTCAGAAGCCAACATTTCAATTTTAGAAATTTCATTGCTATGTTCAGCATTTTACTCTCTCAAAAGCTTTATCATTGGAGCCTGTCTGCCAGACAAATACATCTGATTCATTCACATAATTACTAAAGTACCACACAAATCCTGCAACCAGAACTATGTTAGGAATTACACAAGGGTGCAATTGACCTGGCTACAAATGCCATATACCAATAAGCTGGGGGACTGTGAGGAAAGGAAGAAAAAACAAAGAGGTGGTACTTAGGAGAGGCAAATAAAAGCTCCCTGATGAAACACAGTTTAATGATAATCTGAGAGTCACAGAAAACTCCAGCCCCATAAAATGCCAGGCTGGTACATGATTCGGTGTGTGTGCGTGTGGATTGGTTTTAATTCATCTTAAGTGAAGCTGGTAATGCAAGGTCTATCCACTAGTCTGCAGCAGAAATGGAACTGAAGTGCACAAAAGCAAGATCTTCACCGCAATGATATGCACGTGGAAGCCTCAACAGAAGCACAAAGAGCGAGCAAAGCAACCCTGAATTCCATTAGGTTTTTGCTTTTCTTCCTTTTTTTTCCTTCTTAAAATAAAAAAACAAAAACAGAAAAATAAGAAACAAACAAACCAACCAAAAAAACCCACACAAACAAAACAAAAAACTAACCAACCGACCAAAAAAACCACCAAACCAAAAAACTCAAACAAAAAAAAGAAGAAAACAA
Source organism: Donacobius atricapilla (assembly GCA_013397315.1). Taxonomy (NCBI): domain Eukaryota; kingdom Metazoa; phylum Chordata; class Aves; order Passeriformes; family Mimidae; genus Donacobius; species Donacobius atricapilla. The sequence continues at coordinate 56,567 of WBMY01014661.1, forward strand.
AAACCAAACCAAAACAAACAAGAAAAAAAACACCACCAAAAACAAAACAAAAAAAAACCCCAAGGAACATTTCAGACGTATGCTTTCCCTTGAGATGGCAATAGGTGGGTTGAAAAGATTCCTCTGATCGGCTGCACACGGAGTTCTAGCAGCAAGTAGGGAAACTGGGAAATTTTGGATGAGCTGTACTATTTTGCAGCATTCTGGTGGTATCTGTGCCGCCAAACTTCATGTATCTTTTTGCACCATTTATGAGCATTCCCACTTGGGTCCATCAGGTAATATGTCCTGTTTGGCTATAAGTGAACAACATTTTAATGATTACTCCAAACATAGTTTAACCAAAAAGCAGTAGCAATTCTGCACCTACCAATAAAATAATTATTCAGAATTAGTTAATTAACTTTCTGAAAATTAAATTCAATTACAGCTACATAATATTATATATTACTAATTAACCATATGTCTGGCACCTGAATATTTTTAAGCAGTCAACTGACAATATATTATACACCTCTCATGATTCACTACATACAAAGAGAGCTAAATTTTAGAAGTCCTTAAGAATGTTCTTCAAAGCCCAAAACCCACTTATGATTTATTGAAACACTTATAATAAAAATACAGTTGCATTTTTGTGATAAATGTGTATGTCAGAATGAGGTTTTCTGTAGGGTTTTTTTATTATTATTTGATTTTGTTTGGGGGTGTGGATTTTGTTCTTTTTTTGTTGGTTGACTTTGTTCAGGTTTTGTTTCGTTTTGTTTTAAATTAGGATTATGAAATTTTCCATCTAAGCAATTATACTTTCTCCAGAAAAATCTTTTTGTTAACTTACAAAAATTGCCCAAAGACCTTAGAGCAATTTACGAAGAAATTCAGAAAAGAAACTTACCGTGTGAACAAAAAATGTCTTAAAATTCTTGGCTTCTGGACGCAGCTCTAAAGACCATGGAATTTCTCCTTTTAGAACTTTGTTGACAGGATCCACATAATACAGGTGGGGCCCTTCTGTAAGCAGCAGTTGGCGCCGACGTGCAAACAATCCCTAACAAAAAAAGTAGAAGCAGCAATGCAAAAAGAAAAAAAAAACCATGAGGGAATTAAAAATGTAAATTTACACACCTCTGAATGGAATAACAGAGGCAGGATAAAAACAGCTCAGTGCTAGGATGTATATTTGGGTTTGGGAGGCGTCTGTCATTTTACTTTACCAATTTGACCTGACTCCTTACAGTGTTGCCATGCATTTCTATTACATGACAAAACACAAGTACTATTTTAGGAAAGTATCTTCAAAGTCTAGCAAAACATAAAACACCTATCAATACAGAGTGAAGCAGCATCTATTTATCAGAGAAATCAATAGCCATGATTTTGTATAAAAGACTACAAAGAAGCAGGTAGTAACTTAGACAAAAGAGAACCTTCTTTCCTCTAAATCTGATGCAGACTATCCTTGCTTATCTGTAAACTGCTGTAGTTAACACGTGAAGCTGTTCTAACGCCACCTCTGCCTCTTTCAGGATAAAGGCACTAAGTCAGATCCAGGGGAAAAAAACCACAGTTGAGAACAACATGGGTTTGTATTTAATTTTTTGCTATTTTTTGTTCAAACCACATTCAGACATGCATCAAGAAAGGGTGTTTATTAGAATACATCAGACTGGAAGGAGGAGGACAAGCAAATGCTCATTTGCTACAATCTCAGAATGAAAGCATCAATAGCAGATTTACTTAGGCTTTTCTAAGAAATCAAGAGCACATGACAAAATCAAGGAAAAAAACAATCTACTCAAAAGAAAACTGCATTTTTAAAAATAACTTGTTTATAGGCAAATTGTTTAAACAAGGAAGCTTTAAAATATGCTGCTTATCTATGCTGCAACTGTTCAAAAATTTGACATTTCAATCACGTTACAGAAAATTAAGAAAAACCCTTACCTTTCTTTTGTCCACGGGACCCATTTTTAGGATTAAGTTATTCTCTACAAACTGATGCCTTAGAAAAAGAAAAAGAACAATTACTCCAGAAGTAATGCTTTCAGAGAAACAGCTATAATGACCAAGCAGTTTTTCATGTCACTCGCTAGCATGTACTTTTCCATGAGAATCCTGAATAACTTTAGTACATGAGTTTTGGACTCTTCCTTAGCCCAGACCAGAGAGTTTTTTCTAATTTTGGTAAAAAAAACCAATGAACCCAAACCAAACAAAAAAACCTCAACAAAACAACAAAACCAAAAAATTAACAAAACCAAACAAAACAGCAACCAAAAATAAACAAGAAAACCCCAAAGGAACGAACCAATCAATGCCTAATCTCTCTTCCCCCCACACTGCCCCCCAAGGAACAACAACAACCACAAAAATTCACACACGAGAGCTCTAAAGAGTGAAAAGAAATGCTGTTACATAGTCTGGAGGTATTTTGGTTAGATATCCACAGAATATTATCATGCAAAAAAATTCCAACAACTTATGGCATCTGTAAAAAAGAAGGAACCTTTTCTAGTTCTAGGACTGTAGAGCGAAGACTCCGCAGCACTGGATAGCGTCATTCTGCCTATCTTATAAACACACTCCACATCATCTTCTAGACCTTGTAAATTTTAGAAATATTATATTAGGGTTTTGCTGCTATTGCTTTAAAAATAGAAGCCAAGAAAAATCCACTTGCTAATTGTTTACTTGAAAATACGAAGTTTGACAAATACTGATTTGAATCAAAATCACTTATTTTTCAGGACTCTTTATTGCTGTTCAAGTTATTTAGCTACATTCAAAGATCCTACCAAGGATTTCCACCAGCTTGTTTTGCCAGAAGTAACCTCTTTTCATCTTCAGAAAACTGTAAATCCAGCTCAAAGGAATTGTTGTCAAGATCATGAATATACTGTTCAATATTTCCTCCTGATGTCTGTGGTGTACTTGTCTCTGCAGCAGACAGTGAATGGGAAGAGGCAGAACTAGAAACTTGCATGCAACCGAACTGACTCAGGAGATTGTCATACTAAAGGAGGAAACAAAATGAAGTAATTAAGTGTCTTTTATTAAAAGGCTTATTTTGCACTAAACTGTGGCTTTTAATTTAAGCATGCTCTAGTTTATTTTGCTTTTGGGCAAAACCTCAGCCTACTCCCTACAGATCAGCAGGCATTTATGCAAAAAAGTATGATTGATCAAAAGCAAGCCAGCCTTGTTTTTTCAAAATACTCACTTTATCAGAAAACAAATGCTGATTTAAGTAAAAATTTAACCAGCAATTTTTATTAGATTCTTAATAATTAAAATCTTCATTAAAATATAACAAATCAGTTGTTTAATTAGAATATTTATATTACGATTTATATTATTTCTATTAATATTCAATAATTATGCTATAATGGAAGTCTCAGGCAGCATCAGAGCCGAATACAGTAGTAGACAAACATACATTTCCATAACAGTCTTCATCATCCTCTGACATAGCAGGTAAATACGCTGTAAGTTTAGGGGGTGTTTGAAGATGTAGATTCTCCCACACAATGGATTCGAAAAAGGGGTGAGCCTTAAGAGGTCCATATCCTCCCATTTCTTCACAACCTAATCGGTTGGTAGCATCTAGAACCTAAGTAAATTAAAATGAAGTGAGGCTGCATAAAATAATGACAAACGGCAAGCATTATTCACATTTGCAAGGCACCACGTGACAGTGTAAAACCAGTTTGTCGCCCTACCCTAAGCATACGTATCTATACTATAAAGAGATTGTTTATAATAAAAGATGTTATTTGTCCGTATGTCTTGTCAACAACGTTTTGTATTAGATCAGCTCACAGATCTAAGGACAGGACCACTTCTTTAGTTCCACACAATTTTTTCGCTTTGCTTCTTTGTAAAGACTGAAACAAACATACAGAGAAGGCCTGATGAAGCACACCTCATTTTAGTCCACCATCACATTCTAGTGATGCAAGAAGCTGTGGAAACTATAGTTAGTGTCAAACATCAACCTCTCTAGCCCCTTAAAATGACACAATCCTCAGGACACAACCAGGTTAATACAACCTGGACTTCACCATTCAGGAGACACTGGCTGGGGCATAGAACTTGTCTTGGACACAGGAACACACTGACAGGCCTTTTAGGTTGTATTTAACATCATCCACAAAGGTAAGTGTTTCCTCCTCATCCCCTGCTAATATGATAGAATACCGAACTTAAAAAAGCTTATAACACCTAAAATGTTCTCTGCAGATTCACGTGACCGTATTGACTATAATCTCACTGATGGAACAGAACTACTTTTTCTTCATACTTGTCAAACTTCCACAGGCACAGTAATTCTTAGGCTGATACTACTGAGACATGTTATGTACAAGGTAACTGCATGCTAAAATGCAACACAACTGGATTTATATTGTAATGAATATTGCAATTAAAATTACAATTTTATCTGCCTGTGATGTACAGAATGCTGTTTACAACTAAATGATCCCTTATGCAACTCAAAAACAATTAATCTGAGAACTATGTAAGTATTTGAATCTTAATTTCTGTTTGTAATGCACAGTATCTAGAATTTTTTGCTTCCATTTCATAGAAAGACATTCCTTGTCCATACTTTAAAATTCACATTAAAAAAAAATCAAAGTGCTGTTTAATAACCAATGTTGATTTTCAAGATAGTCTCCTACACAGTCAGTAATGCCCAGAGATGTTCATATTATACGATTTTCAAGAGTGTATAGAAATTTTCAGAAAAGAGAACTACATAAGCTGAACATTTCAAACATTTTGTCATCAAACCATTTAATGACAAATCAATTTCAGCGATACCTTTTCTTTCAAGAAGTTAGGCATTTAGGTACTTGCTCAGTTATAAAATCGACTAAGACAAGTGCATTACATTCAAGGAGAAAAGCACAAATACTTACCAATAGCTTCTCCACAAGGTCTTTTGCCTTTGGAAAAAATTTTTCTGGGAAGTCATATTCCAACTTTATTATCTTCTGGAATATAAGATACTCATTTCTGCAGAAGAGAAAAATATTAACACTTATTATTAGTTCTCCATGGTTCTTTCACCTTAACCTGAATAACCCAGACAAATATTAAACAAGAAATTTAAAAGTTAAGTTACATTCCCATAAATCTTCCTAGGGCGAAGGAATACTATGATCCCGTAAGCACCAGATACTTGAGCAATAACAAGAAAAGCTCCAATGACCCAACAGAGGGTGTTGAGGATATGCCTTATCAACCTCTTCACATATAGTTACATAGTTATCATCATGGCACAAATTGCATGTGAAATTCTAAGATAGCTTAAGGAATCTCTCTCTCTCAGGAACTCTACTTATAGCTGTCTAAGCAACTTCATGACATCATAAAAGACAAAGCAGGCATGACATTACTACCAGCTCTGCACCATGAAAGTACTTCAGAACTGATAGTAAGGTAAAAATCCAATCAGAGACAATATATTTATGATCCACATGTAAATTATTAGCTCAAATCTCTTACCCAGCTCTAAATGGAGGCAATCCAGCTACAAGTTGATATATTATGCATCCCAGAGCCCAGAGGTCAGAGCTTAAAAAACAAAGAGGAAAAAACTTAGCATCTCCTTGTAAAAGAAATCTTTAACGTGTAATTTAAAAAGAAAGATTTCTTCTGCTACTTAGAACATAGCATGAACCCATTGGACAAACCTGCTTTATACAACTTCCATATTATTTTCACTTCAGCCCTTGACGGAAGAGTAGGCTAGCAACACAACTTCCAAGAAAAATCTTTAGAGTAACAGTCCCACAAAAACTGACTCCAAGCACAAGTGGAAGACCACTGAATTCTCAGTCAAAATAATGGGTATGTAATGACTCTGAAAAGAATACTGATTATCCACATGATGATTCAAAGATGCATCCAACTTAATATATGGCCCTTCAGAGTTAAAATACTTTCCTCTAAATATTTGATTAAAAAAAAAAAAAGACAGAATATATTACAATACAGTTTTTTACCTTTTTCACTTAAAGCTTTCCTTAAGACACAAGAAAAAAGACAGGCTATAATGGTATGTGAGGGAAAGCTACATTTTAGTGTGATGGGTAAAGGAAAGTTAAGTTTTAGTGTGTTGGCCTGAAAGAACACTTTTAACTTATTTCACCTCGAGCTAATAAGCTACCCACAGATTTGATTAAAGCTTCAAAATCCTCATGGAAGACTAAAATACTAATAAAGACTTAAAACTACTAAAATTAAGAGTTTTCTGTACAGGCGAAGCATTGTGCAACTTCTAAAAGAAGATGATATTCTGATTAAGTCTTTCTATTAGCTGAAACAGTCAAAAGCTCTTCACTCAAAAAAAAAAGTGAAAAGTCTGATGGTATCTCTATCACTTCAAGAAATGCTAGCACAAATTATTGCACCTATTCATATGAGTGATCCATCTTATCTGTGATTTGTCAGCAACTAGCTTACTCTTCCATCATTGCAATAAAATAGATATACACATTCAGTAGGCTACTATCAACAAGCAATTTTAATGAGTTAAGAAATTTCTTAAGGGCATCACTCATACCAGGCAGAGAGATGAGCTTTAAAATGTTGCAAATCCTAAATACAGTTTAGGAAACATAACTGCAAATTGATCTAAATACAAGTCAAAGAAAGCTGCAGCCTTCTCCTTAACAGCATGTGACATTCTGTTGTTACTACAGCAGGAAATACCATATTTGAGCAATCTTCTATAAAATGGAATTAAAATGATTATATTACTTGGATAACAGAAAAGAGTTTTTATGATCTTATTTATGGGTAAGAAATCTAACTTCATCTTACATATCTCCTTTTCCAACAACACCTAAACCTGTTAGTAGAACTCAAAAAAGTTGATGAACTGAGGAAACCAGCCCTCAGACAAGGAGCAATACTTAAGACAAAAAAATTTCAAGCTCTCTTAAAATATTCAAGCATCTTGTTTCTTTAAAATACTAAACTTGTTTGTTTTATTTATCCACTCCTCCCCATTTGACAGTTTCCTGACAGAGTCAGTAAAGTTCTAGAATATAGAGTACCTCACCTTTTACAGGCAGATTTCTCTGTCAGCAGTTCTGGAGAAACATACTGTGCTGTCCCTACAAATGAGTTTGCCCGTGCTGTTAAGGAAATAGAAAGAAATAAGCAAACACATACTTATACATAAGCCAATATTCCCCTTCCTCCCTTGTCCCCACTCAGTTAAAAAAAAGAAAACAAACCCAAAAGGCAATCCACTGCAAAGTACCTAATGCTGCAAAGAACCCATGAGAATTTAAGTCTCTACCTATCCACAAGACCGGCTTGGAAGAAACAAAACAATCTCAGTGATACCTATTCGGTTCAAGAAGCTAGGCATTTAGGTACTTAGCTATAAAATCTACCAACACAAGTTTGCTACAGTCAAGAAAAAAAAGTCAGTTGAATTCAGTTCAGCCTAGTGCTTTCTTCAGGCATTGTTTGCAGCATCTATTTACAGGCTGTTAGCAACAACTGCAGACATATTAATTCTATAACCTTCACATCTGTGCAATTCTGACAACCGCTGGAGTTGAACATGTAAGCAGAGTTAAAACTTACTGTATCAGGTGAGCCATGATACCTATTTGTTTGTCTTGCAAATGAAAACGAAGTAATCTGAAGTAGTTCAACTTCCCTGTATATTTGGTAACTTTGCTGGTACTCCACTACACCAAATATAACCTCCTCTGACATAATCTAAGTAGTGACAGTCAAAACTGTTTTGAGATCTTTTAGTGATTTAGGTGAGGTAATAATATTTGAAGGTCACAATCTGGTGAATACAACATATGTACATTTTCAAAGAATCACTTGCTATAATTATTGGTGTCACATAATGAATAACAGCAAACCTTGTCTGCTATCTGCAGATAACACTTTTGCTGTTCCAAAGTCTGTAATTTGAATGTGCATATCTTCATTTAATAAGATGTTCTCTGGCTTAAGGTCCCTGGAAAAGACAGATTTTTATATTCAAACAGTATACAAATTAAAGTTGAAAAACTGTCTAGTGACTTAGGTACATAATGCTATAATAAATCATGCAGACTTCCTATAAACATTGCTACAACTTCTCTAACTTGTAGCTGTCAACCTGCAGACTAACAGATTTTGGTAAATCCATTAATTAACTGGTTTTTTTTAAATATCAGGTAAAGAACGATCTCAAAACTATGCTACTGAGCATATCACATGTTAAAAAACTTAAAAAAAAAGACAGACAAAAAATTCAAACAAATCCCAACAAAACCCCCACCTCACAAAAACACACACAAAACCCCAAGCCCTTTCACTCCAAAGCCTTCATTTAAATAACATCTGACAGACTGATATGGCATTAAGATTTTCTATATCTGTTTCCGCAGTGCAAAACTCCAGTTAGTCAAACACTGGCAAACCTACCTCCAGCTAAATGTCCTGACCAGGTGAGAACTGTATATCACCTCATGCATAATCAGCATTTCAAATGCATGCCTACCATTTGCATAGACACTGCCTCTGATTTTGGATAAAACCAGACTTCACAGTATCACAAACACAACAGATAGCAGTACAGAGTTAGATGTCAAAAGGTGCATTAGAAACAACTTAAGAGCATTCAATTACACTGATATGATATGCAACAAGTTTCCTTAGCTGATCTAAAAAACAACTACATACTTCTCTCCTAAGCAGAATCTTTGAATGCTCATAAGGAAATCTAGGAGCAAGGGAGTTGTTTTGTTTGGTAAGAAAAAAGTAGTAAAAACTGAAAACTGTTTCTGTAAATCACCATGCAATATTATTTTCTTCAGATTAAAGCCCCCTACTGTGGAAAAGTATGAGTTATACAGTTTAAAGTCTGGAAACTAGCACAGAAAGCAAGTCATAAAAATCCTGTTGATTTTCCTGCGCCTGTCCTAAGTGACAAGTAGAAAGTACATGAACGGAAGGGACCCTTTTAACAGTTCTGTGTGGGTGTTTTTAAGATACATATGTATGTAGATATATTTATACTGTTTATATAATATATTGTATCCCTACATTAATACTGGAATATGGATCTACAGCTACATATCTAGATACATAGAGACATATCTGTAATGTATTTTCCAGGGTAGCCTGACATCTTAAAGTAGTTCTATCTCATGTCCTATTTCTTCTGTTAGCAAAAAACCCCAAGAGTTTTCAGGCATTGCTAGAGCTGTGTCCTCATAAATGTCATACTGAGTTCTCTAATTGCACGATTTCACTGTTTTCTTTTGAGCTCCTCATAGGGTCCTTCATATAAAAACAAGCATAAAGCAGCTCTTCTATATAAGGTTTCCAATATAGGCTTAGTAACACTGACAATCATGCTACATTCATTTTATAAGCATTCTCTCAGCCTAAACACATGAACTGTAAAATCGAAGTGGAACTAGGAGTTCTTGAACTTCCCCCTGCCCCTGTAGAAAATCTCATGCTTTCAGACTCTCCACATCCATCCCTCTTAGATTCTAATTCAAATTATTTCACAAAGACTTGTATTTAAAAGGAAAAAATGTTTTTGTAATAACTGGAAGAAATAATGCTATCAGAATTATAATCAGTCAGCTTTTTGCCAACTAGCATCTAGTGTCCCATGACAACTGCTTGGTAACCTAGACACAGAAGATTTCTTACCCAAAAAAGAAGTTCTGCAGCTCAGATATCTAGCACTTAAAGCTTTATTTAATAAACATGAATGAAAAAACATGATTATCCAAACAATGTATAACATCAAGAACAACTTCGAAAGTACTACTCAAAACTTCGCTAATTTCACCACTTACCTAATTATTGTGCAGCTGCAGCTTTGTGGAAATTGTTCACTCAGTGAAAACTGATATAATTTTACCTGATTATATAGTACACATTAAGCCACGTACAAAAAGAATTCTAGTTACTGTTGCTACATAACAGCCCAGGAAAAAAAGTAGTTAAACAAAAAGTCAGTTTCTGGTTTTCAGGCCAGTCCACGAAGCTTGAAAGACAAGCTTTTGGTAATGGTAATTCAAGTCCAGTAGGTTTTCTTATTTCTTTCTACTCCAACAGTTGGTAAAACAGCAATTGGCTCCCCTCCTCAAGTTTGCTATGTTTAGCTACTGATGCTGATCAAATGCAATTTGTGCTCTTTAGCTTTCCACAAAATCCACCTCTGCTTTTAATTTTACAAAGAGCATTTCTAGAAAAAAACCCATTTCTTACATGATCAATTGCATGTCTGTCTCAACTTTCTATTACCTGTGAATTATTCCTTTGCCATGCAAATACTCCAGGGCTGATACAATTTCAGCAGTATAAAACCTTGTACAGGTCTCATCAAATGAGCCAATTTTGCGTATATACTTTAGCAGCTCTCCATTTTTGGCATAGCTAAGTCCAAAATCTGAATGTAACTTAGTTAAGGTTTATCTCTAAGCCACTCTAAAACAAAAATCCCCACATCTTATTTCAAAGAGAAGAATACTACTGAAAATACATGAACAACAGGGAAGAAGTTGGTTAAGTTGAAATTTTACAAGTAGCAACCCCAAATAATTTCTTAAATATATTAACAGCCTAGGACAAGAGTCTAAATTTCTTAGCATAGCAAAAACTACATAAAGGGTTAACTGTAGTTTTTCCAGACTGACCTGACTAATTAATTTAAATGACATACATAATTGCCCTCAAAGAGAGTTATTTACAGTAATAACTGATAGAAGTTAAAAATTGTCCCATCACCTGGAAAGTACCAGAGCAAGTGTTTACACTACAAAAGAGGCCCTGTGAGCTCAAGCTGTGTGATATATAGGGCTTGCCAGCACTATTGGCAGCCTCTGGGAAAACCAGAAAACTACTTACTGACCCCAGAAATAGACTGATCTATATCTTTATGCTTGGCACAGCCAATTCCAAGCAGGAGGTTTAAGAGGAAATTCACATAATTAACATTGGCTTTGCAAGGTTAACAAGAAAAAGAAAAGAATAGAAAAAAGCTAATTGCCAAGCAATGAGCTTCCAGGATGTAACTGCACTTCACAATTACTGCTAGAGAGAGCTGAGGAAACAGTAGCCCAAACAGAGGAATCAGATTATTCTATGAGCCCCTTCACCTTTACATTAAAAAAAAAATTAATAATAGCTCTAACTGTAGAAATTAGACTAGCAGGAAATATAGCTGGCTACCCCTATTTTAAATGCAGGAATTACTGTGTTTTACTACAGATAGATAGACAGATATACACACACATACATACATCAGGAATAAAACACTTCTAAAACACTTCTCATACATCCCCCTGATTTAGAACTTTTAAAATATTTTAAACTTGGATTGTTACAAGTCACCCTTCAACATTTACCATATGGACAATTTGTTTAATTGCTCCCCTTATCCCACAAGATAGCTACTCTTCTCTTTGAGAGGACACACTCACTCGATCTGCTTAATTTCTGTTAAAAGCATTAAATTGCATCACATATATTAGAATATTTTAAACACCTCAAGTTATTTCCATCATTTCTGTCAGACCATTTTTCAAGAAACCAAAACTGGGCATTGTTACTCTTAAGGAAGAGTTACAGCAAGTTTTAATATGCAAAGGATACATAGCTTTTCATCATCCTGAAAGGTGAAGTAGAGTTTCACAAAAAAAGGGTGATCCAGACGGGACATTACATCTCTCTCTCGTGTCACATATGGTACCTTGTTTTCTTTTATGATATGACGTTTTTCTAGAATTTTAACTTAATGAAAAAAGAGATAGTAAAAATGCAAGAGGTACAAGTAAATGAAGCCCATCTTGTTTTGGAGTTTTTTGGTTACATATAATTACCATGAAACCACTACTTCTGTTCCTTCAACAGGTGTTTTGTAACTGGACTACATTGATAGTATATTTTCAAAAAGTTAATGTTAAAGGAGTCAATACTTACTGGCATATTCTCTAGAACTTGCCAATTCTCGAGCCAAGACAACCTGTTGCCAGAGGAAAGAAAACATATTGTAACTGACCACGAAACACATATACTAATACTGAACTCCCAGTAGGGATTTGGAACACAGCAAAATATTTAATATGTTCATATTATGCTGGCTTCAGCAAGACTTCTGCAGAAACTCAGTTCAGCAGATCAATGTTAGTTTTGCCAAAAGACTTACAAACATGTAAGAGTGTAAATACTGAATTATTTTTTCCAGAAGAATTCTGAAGATTGTAATGTAAGTCAAAGTAAACTGCCAAATTTTCTTAAAGGGGGAAACAAAAAGCAGTAAGTACGCTGAGGAATACTCATAAAAATAACTGTCACAGTACTTTCCTTAATATCGATGGCAAAGATTGAAAGAGAAATTTTATCTGAGTGAGCAAAAGTAAGAAGCGAAGAAATTTCAACCATTTCCAATTTAAGAAAAAGATTTAAATAAAAGGAACAGAGATTTCCAGTTAGTAGAAGCAAGGGATGAAATTTCAGGCAAGCAGGTTTACATTTTAAAGAGAAAAGCTTTTGTAAGAACACAAGGCTTTTCAAGAAAGAACTTTATAAGGGAGGGGAAAGGGGGGGGGAAGGACATATTAATACAGTGTCTCTGTTATCAGGGGCCTGAATCTTATCGACACTATGAGAAGAAGTAATATTGATAAGGCATGTAAATGCTATAGAAAGAAATTAGACATTAGCTAGATAGTTTTTTAAAAAAAGCTGTAAAACTAACAGCAAAATGAAAGTATTCACAGAACACGTCAATGTGTAAGTTGCAAATTCAGACGACAGGAAGGCAAGAAATGTAATTGAACATCCCAAATCGAAAGAGGAAGAGGTAGAGCAGAGAACAGGAAGAGGAGAGAGGTAGAGCAGAGAACCCTCAGAGGCTACAAAGCAGAAATAACTGCCAACATACCTGGCGTACATCATGACCACGCCCCATTCTAAACTTGAACAAATACTTCAGGCTGCCAGCGATTAAAGCTGTATTTAAGAACTGGTTTTGGTCAGACAATCATACTTCCTTAGAGCTCGTGTTTTTAGGAAATGCCTCATTTATAAGTGGAGACAAAACCAAGGTGGTATGTGTATGTACCCACCAGACAGAAGGAGGTGAGCTACACAACATGCCTCCTCAATCATGAAAATTGCAATTTTTCCACCACATAACAGATATTATTCTGAAAGAAGCTTGAAGCTGTCTACAAAGCAAGTAGATTCTCATTAGTTTAAAAGAGCATAACAACAAATAGCAGGCTCTGCATTTGTGTGTTTGTTTATACAGGCATGTATAAACAAACAAGAAGTTGCAGCTGCAGAATAAGATCCCACAAAATTGGAGAGTGCTCTGAAGAAAAACCCTGAAGCCACACCATGTGTATCTCTATGAATTTAAGAAATGAGCCCCAGCACTAGGTAAGAGTTTATGGTAGCTTAAAGAAGTCCAAGAAAATGGAATATATTCATTATGACCTTGAAGAAAATATTTTTTTAATCTGAAGCTATCATTGGATATATGGTAATATAAAGCCTTCTTCTTTTTGAGGTAAACACTTTTCAGTCAGAATATTGGTGGGGATCTTGGGGAGTGCAGTCAGGTCTTTTTAAGAAGATGTTTCGATAACAACACAAAGATGCATGCCTCACAGATCAAATGCTCTGAAGTTGATACATCAGAGGGTTGTGCTGCCATCCAGGGAGACAGGTAGCAGAGTGCTGCACTCAGAGTCTGGGCTAAGCCCTATGAATTTCTCTACCTACACGGAACATGGCATTAACTTGCAGAAACACAAAACGAATTACTGAAGCGAATTGTCCTGGTATACCCAAACCACAACAAATCTCCTGGATTCTTTAGGGAAACCTGCAAGTTATGCAAACTATGTGTTTGAGCACAAATTACTCTTGACAAGTACTGGAGGCCTGCATTCTACACACTGCAGTAGACTGTACTGGAACCCCAACATTTAGAGACCTACAACCAAAAATTGTATACAACAAATACACAAAAAAGATACAGAAATATTATTGTCTTACAACTGGGAAACTACCAAACCATCAAATTAAAGTATTAATGCTTCATGGATTCATTAAGATAACACTTACATAATTCATTTTTGTGCAATTCTGTGGATGTGAGAAACAAACCATTTAAGGCTACTGAACACAAACATACTGACTGTGACTCACTAAGTCGTCAAGGACCAAAGGCTGAGAAGATATTGGAGAAGTATCAGTGTTCTTTCTTTCGAAAGCATCTGGCAGTAGATCCTGCCATAGACAGGACATCCTGCTATAGACAGGACAGGACAAGCTCCTAGTCCAATTCCAAGTCTTTATATCAAACTTTTTACATAACCCATTATGGCTATCACATTTACATTAGAAAGCAATGTTGACTGAACATCCAAGCATCAAGCCATTAGGATACAACAGTACTTCTAATCAATTTAAAAGGAGCTTTAAAAAAAAAATCACCACCCATATTTAGAGCAACAATTTTAATAGTTAAGCTTAAATCCACTATGTCCTATTCATTTACTCTTCAAGCTGTTTTCTCCACATTTCAATCTCATCAATCTTACACAACAAATTTTCAAGTTTATCTAAGGTATCTGTCATTTCTTATAAAAAATAAAGTTACCGTTGAAAAAGATCCTTCACCCAGAATTTTCCCAAATTTGAAGTCATCAGGTCGTTTCTTTCGAGGCTGTGGAGGCTGCTGTCCCGTATGCTGCAAGGAGCTTGAATTAGATCTTGATTCAGGTGTTGTGCCCTCCATGTTAGATCCCTGTCTGCTGCCACAAGTGGAAATGACAGATGGAGTGCTGGAATCTGCTTGGTTCCTCACCATTGAAGGGGATGAACAGGAGCATAACACCACACTTGATTGCATTGGAACAGCATCATACTAAAAAGAGAAATTTAACTATTATTCCCATACCTGACATAATTACCATGCACAACTGAACTTTATTTCCATATAAGGATGATAAAAATTTTTCTTTGAAAGGCTTATCATTAAAAATCTTTTTAGGAGGGAATATAAGTATTTATTTTGGAAATGGCAGCTTCAGTTTGATAAATAACTCTATTTAGGTCATGCTGTCATAGAGCCATAGGTCAAATGTCTGAACACTTTAATTCAAGGATGCTTTTTTTTAAAACTCAAAACATTGCTCCTAACATCAAGTTATCAAATTTCATGGTATCTTTTCCTATGAATAACATGACCTTAAATTTCTTGTCATACAATGAACACCTGTATTTAACAGTAACATTAGTTAGAGATCCAAGTTACAATGAATTCTAAATGAACACATGAAAACTTTAATGGAGACAAAGGATACATACTTCATTTTTTACTTGGAATTTCACTTTCTCTGGTAGTATTTCTCTTTAGTATACATTGGGGAAGGACAAGACGAAAAGAGATAACATAAAAAAGCAGATCAGCTGGAGGGTTTAATAATCAGCAATACCTAAAACTTTTTTTGAAGAATGCTTTCTTCATGAGCTTTTAAAACAAGGGAGATTGCACTACTTAAATTGTACATATGGCCACATAAAGACAGCCCAATTGCAAAACAAAAAGAACAGATATAGCCCAGAAAACAGCAAATTCAAGACGGCACACTCCTAAAACTGATTAATGTAATATACAAAGCAAATTGTCATTTGGTACCCTTTTATCAATTTTCCCTAAGTAAGATCAAGGAACCTTGTCAAGCTGCTTTCCACCCCTTTTGGTAATACACGTCAATTATTCTATCTATGCTTCTGATGTTTTACTCGAAACTGGCCAGAAAATACAAACAAATAGGAGAGCACTGCTAAACTACTGCTGACAAAAAATCTGTGTGTAAACAGAGGAAATATTTAAGAAATTTAACACCATGGCTGAACATTTTTTTGAAATCTTGTATTCTAACATACATCCAGCAGAAACTATGGCTTAATGGAAGTCACCTAATCTCAAAACAGATGTATTGTATAACCACGTCAGAAAGTCTGTAACATACATCATGCTACCAAACTAAAAATTGCTTCTTACAGAAAGATTTTTTTTACCTCATGAATTTCAATTTGAAACAGTTTTCTGCATTTTTGTCAGAAACCATCTTAGAAGGGAATTGGACTGGCACTCACTGATGCACATGGTCTTAAGGAACCTAGCTCCCAAAAAGCTGATTCTTCAGTTGGCTGTGCTCTGTGCAGTAAAGCTGCCTTTATTTACTGCTAAAATTGATACTATAATTATGCATATACACATTAAAGTGTATGTGCCATAGGTCACAGTTCCTTTCATGCCTTATATACATATATTTCAGATGACACCTTCCACAGACTAACTAGCTAGAATTAAAAACAGATTGCATCCTTTCCCAGCAAGACTGCAGCAAGACTGATGCAAGCATGAGTGCTCAGCCACTAAAGTGATGCCAGCATAAAAACCGTCCCATTAAATGAAATACAGCAAATAAAACACACATACACAGACTAAATATCAGGATCTAAATGATGAACTGGCTCCAGTCACAAATGAGAAAATGCAGTTTTATGGGTAAATAAAGCAGTAGCATTTCAGGGGAGGTCTAATTAGATTCTGCAGCTAGCAAAATCACCGTGAAAAAGCAAACAAGCAAGGAAAAAATCCACCACAAAAGCACCAGAGAGCATTGTAAGAAAGGGGGGAAAGGATTCAGTGTGTTTCTTTTCACAGCAGCTGAAACTAAGTCACAATTAATATGAAGGATAGAAAAATCCTGAGGGAAGAAGCAAGAGTAAAGGGCTTTGTAGGAAGAGAAGGTTATTTTTGGCCAGGGTATAACATCAATTAGTCCCCTGACTTTCTCAAAGGAAAGTCAAGATTAGGAATAAGGAGGACAGAGGAACATGCAATAAATTTAAAAGGATCAGTTACCTAAGAAATGACAGAACTATGCTATTAGGTCTGTTATGCTGCACCTCAACATTTTTAGAGAAAGGTAATTCCTACATTCGCCCTTACACATGCCATACATTCTTCTTTAGTATTTTGTCCTGTATTATCTACCTTCTCAGTTTTATTTTGAAAGGCTCCAAAAAACATGTCTGCAGAAACATGTATGTCTCTACATACAGGTTTTTACATATGCCAGAAATAGAATATAGGCCAGCTTATCTGATCTAACCATCAGATCAGATCACCATCACTCTTGTAAAAATCGGACTTAAGATCCTTCTTCTGCCAGATGTAGACATTTTTAGTGAGATACAAAGTCAGTAACAGAAATTTAAAATGTTCTAAACTGCATCTGCAATTCTCAGAAGCTTGAGGATGCTCTCCTTCTAGCAAGTATTAACATTTCTCAGCTGGCAAGCCGGTGAAAGCAGAGATCCTCACATAATAACAACACTTACCTATTGCATGTCAAGTATCACCATGGACCATACTGATAACCACTGAACTAGTAATTCTATCTCTTTAAAAACTAGTCTGTAATACCGCTTTCCCAAACACTCAAGCGTTCTCCTTTTCATTTACTTTCATATAGAAGTAGTTTCATTCTTAGTGCAACATACTTGAGTTTGAAAACAACAAACCTAGTGAATGTATGTGGTATTATAGATCAACAGTCATTTCAAAATCTTCATCAAGTAGTTTTCACTAAATAACTAGAAACAGGATTCCTTTTATTTATACATTAAATAAGTACTAATACTGTTCTTTTCCCCACTTGTCTGCAAACAGTAGAAATAAACTTTAAGTAAACTGGAATCAATGCAAAATGATAGCATCACATTTTTCCTTTCCTTTCCTCCCGGCCACCTAAAAGGACTCATACCTTTTCCCTTTGCAATTCAGCATTTTGAAAACTGCACTATCACTACAAGTAATGCATTTATATGCACCAAACACATACCACACTTCTCTAAAGCAACTACAACCACAACAACTGCATCCCCACAAGCTTTTTCCCACCATCAAATCTGCAACATTACTTTGCTAAGACCGTTCTATCAACACTGACAGCAGCAAAAAATACTTTTAGAGACTAAGCTTCTAAAACTTTCAGTAGCCTTTACTTCTGTACTAACTGACAGGATGTTGAACACTGAAGATAACTGAGAATATCTTTGCTATTGCTGAAATTCTACTAGCAAGATCTATTACAAAGAAAATCTGTATGAACAGGGTCCTGACCTCTCAGCTGTCTGATACCACTGAGTCTGACTGTTGACTATTATGAAATTTCAAGCTGCATTAAGACATAAGGCAGACATGATCACAAAACCTCTTTCATCTAACTACTTATAAGGCTAATTTTTTTGGAAGCAGACCTTGGTAAGAGAAAGTATTTTTTGACACAAAGCAACATGACCTTTAAACCTCAACTGGTACTTTTGTTTTGATTATAAATAATGCTAATGAGACTGTAAGCTAGAAGATTGGCACAACCCAGTTTTCTGCTAAAGGCAGTTTAAGTTAGACAGGTTTGGCCTGTGCTGTTTTGACCTTGTCATGTCAGCCCAAAGTTCTGAAACTGAAATTTATTTTGTATTGCTTACAATTTAAACATTGACAATCTAGACTTTTAAAGTGAAAAAATTAAAAACTGAACAGTTATATTTAACACATTCTTTTCATAGCATACTGGTGTTTCAGAGGGTTGACAAAAATGCACCAACTCATACCTGAGAAAGAACATCAGAAGGGATAAAGGCATAATTAACAGATATTACACACAGCTTTTCCACTGGCCTCCTCCCACCTCATATCCCACAGTTAAAACGTTAACCTTCCCTATGTTCCCCAATACCTAGCTGTGACAGTCTCCAGTTCAAAGGTTACCATGTAACACACACACCCTCGGAGTTCCAACCTATTCCAAAAGAAAAAAAGCAACTGATGAGGTTGGATACTTAGATGGGCCTCAATACACGTCCTCAAACTGCGCCTCATAGCACCTAAAATGAGAATGCAGGCAAAAGCAGTTTAGTTCAGGTACGAGAAACTGAAGATACAAATCCACTAGTTCAGAGTAACAAAATCCAACTAAAGGCCTCACGTTTCAGAGAGCACAGTTCAGTTTGCATCAATAAATACCAATCCCATACAGGAGCTGTTTGCAGGAAGTGTAATGATTATTGTGTGATCCCTATCAATATTTAACATCAGTTTTCCTTTCATAAATTCTGTCTGTTGCTGCACCAGAATGAAGCTCCCTGAATGAAGAAAACTCAGAGCTGTAACAGATAGTGTGCTTTCATAAACTCCAGTAAATATCGATTTTCAGACTTTATATGCTCATGTCTATTTATGCTCTGAATGTCTGTCTAAAAGCGATTGTCAGACTTTCTGCTAAGTGAACAACAGCATCCTCTTTCTATTAACCAATTGTACATGTATCTGTACAGAGAGAAACAATATACTGATAAATCAAACTCCAACGCATGCCAGTTTCTCTTTATATACACTTTGAATGTGCTTAGGAGTCTGTCAGATAATCTCAAGAATTTAACAATACATCTCTCTGCCAACATTATTATTGCCTTTAAGTAATTAAAATACTTGCCTAAAGAGAAAAAATGTTCCATAGAAAAGGTCACTAGATGCTAACAGACTGTCTTCTGACTATAACAGAAAATCAAGCATGTACTGAATGGGACAAAACTCATAGTAAGCCAAGCCTCAGAAGTACTTTGAATGCATCACACAGCTAGTCAGTCGTTCACCCACTTAACAGGTTAACTTTGACACTAAAATACATACAGCCATATTAAAACATCACAGTAATTGGGAGGTATTTAAAGACATGTACTCTGCTCACACTTTCAGCTTGGCAGAAGTTCAACATGATTTCTAAGAGCAAACACTTCTCTCTCTCAAAAAAAAAAAAAAAAGTATTTATTAAAAGATATACTAGGTTGCAAAAACATTTTCCCGAAACAAGAGGACGCTCTTTTCTAGAGAGTTCTTTGAAGACAATACTAAGTCATTTTCTTCAAACTGCAGTAAACAAAGCCCACTCCATGTATTAGTTATTTGTAGATATTTAAAAAGCATTAACATTAAACATTATTCTTGTGATTCTGCATAGCAGCGGTTTGCATTTATGTTTCATAGACCTGCATCAGCACTCTTTCAAGCCTCATCAAATGGTATACAAAAGATTACTGCAGAGAACTTAAAATTTTGCACATAAGCTGGCAAACTGCTCCTTTAACGTCACATATCTTGAAGAAACTGATATTCACAGTCAACAAAACAGTCTGAAGCCAAACAATTCGTCAAAATCTATACTTGGATCAAGGTTAATAAATGGTTACCAACTACTACATTTAAATTAACATATAAAAATGTCATAGTTCAATTACTAAAACTGTTTTAATAAAAAATCCTTTTGCAAGAGAATCTGAAGTCATACATCTATCTAGAGTGAAGTTTTTTGATCTCAGAAGTTGCCACATGAAAAAGCTGTTGTTTAAAGACCATTTTTATGAATTAACCATGTAAATTTCAAAAACATTTAGCTGCATAAAAGGAGTGGGTTTTTGTTGTTGTGCAGACAGACTGCTGTGCTAACTAATTAAAGAAGTCTAGGCTCTAACCCCTAAAACAACTATGCTCCCCTTCATGCCCAGTGTCATGTGAAACCTCTCTAACGCTGAAAGGTAACTCCTCACTGAAGCACTGCATGAAACCGTTTCCTCCAAAAACCTCTTAACAAAATATCTTGACAGAAATAACCGTAACTTAAAAGACAACAAAAGATCTTTAAAAATGATGTCCTAGTAATATATTTCAAGACTAAAGACCGTACAAATTAATGGAAGGAGAAAGCTTCAAGCTTTCTCCTATTGAAACATACTATTTTACCTAAAATGGCTGGTACAGTAGTCCCTCTACAGTAGTGAGAAACAGAAGTACTGTTTGTCTACTGACATTGTTTGCTTTGTGCAGTAAATCCAAGTTCATCCGTAAGTGAGCAATGAAGATTCGTATTATATTAGCAAAAATATAGCAAAGAGGCTCAGTGCTTTGCAAACACAAAGAACACCTCTACATTCTTAGATTGTTTGACCTTTAGGGAATAAAGATATTTTATCCACACAACTGTTATGGTTTCTAAAGAAATTAATTTTTCACATATCAAGCAATGTTGATCCAAAATTTTAGTTTATGCAAATGCCTTTCTCTACATTTGACCATCTTACACACAGTGGTATTTCTTGCCACTGATTTCCAGGATTCTAGTTCCAAAATCAGACAGAGATTAAAGCTAATGAAAGGATTTATAAGAACCTGAATATCAGCCAGTTACCCTCTAACCTCCTCTACTGCTAAGTAAAACATTTAAGTTCCAGTCATCATCAGAGGCAGACTATTTAAGGCCTCCTTCCACTGCTTAGTGCTTCAAAACAAACCAGAGACAGGAAACCACTCAAATCTCCAAGAACCTAAAGTCAGCCTATGGCCCAAATAGCTATAATGTAAACAAGTCACTGAGAATTCATTTAATATAAACAGATCTAGCCGAGCTTACAACAAAAGCCATCTGTGATCACAATAGTCTGGATCCCAGGCTACACCACCAGCTACTGAACAAGGCACACTGATAATCAGGTGCTGCATAGCATAGATGGGGGCTCAGGCTAGCAAACACAAAAGGGCTTCTTATGCCGGGCTCCTTGCTAGCAGCTATAGGAGTGTACATCTCCAATACAAAATGTATATCTGCCTTTGCAAGCAAAGAGAACAGCTTGATGTGAAGAACAGAGAAGCAGACACACCAAGGTGGCAGCAAATAGATGGAGTGTATGTAAAAAGGATTCACGGCACAGTCAAGAACCGTAAATTCCTGCAGGATTACTAAAGAACCAAACACTGAATTTAGTATTTTTTCAGAATAATGCGCTAAGCAAGTTAATCCTTGCAATTTTTCACCAAAAAGAATTATAAAATATTTTCTATTTACAGCTTATCTTTTAAAACAGAAATCAATTCTCAAGTTCAATATTTACTCACACATCAAACCACTAATTTCCCACTGCAATTTTGAGTAGAATTCATATGGCGTGAAAAATAAGGTTTTAGACCAAATAGCTAGCTTTGTGCATTTTGTCTCCAGTCCTTTCAGATGCTTCAGACTGCAGTAAGTTTCCACAAGCTTACCTGCAAATAAGATGTCAGAAAGGGAAGTGGGAAGGGAGGAAAATGTTTCTTCCCCTTTTTTCCTTCTTTACTATATATACATAATCTAACTTGGCCACTTGCAAAGAAAGTTTTTTTCCATTTGAAATACCAGAAACAATATTTCCTTGGCATCATACATATTCTTTGGCAAGTTCCAGTATGAGGAACTTGGAAAAGGATTTTATCTTTCAAACACAGTGTTTTCTAAATTAAGGTCATTCATGTATTTTCTGAATGCCCTAAATGTGCTAGTTCTACAGCAATCCATATAGCTTTTCTAGACATATATATATATATACACATATATAAATAATACAAGTTTACTCTTAAAGAACAGGTATTACTAAAATATTTCACATATTCATAGACCAAATTTATTTTTATTATTTTGCCAGTTCAATACATTTTTCAGTCCAACAAAGTGATTGTGACCCTGGTTTCCTGCCTCCTGTACAAAAATTCCTGCAAGTACTTCAGTAGTCAGCATCCCTTTCCAAGTTTTATCCCTCCAACTGATCTGCTTTAGTAAAGTGCAATGAGCCTGAGCCTGCAGGGTATTTTACAACATCCACCTACAGTAATCTGCTTGTAAAGTTTCAAGAGCTAAATGAAACACTTTACTTCTAGCACTGTAAAAGATGAATAACCCAAAGAAAAGTTAGTTTAAAAAATAGCCTAACCACAGAGTAGAATCATTGTTTAGTAGAACATCACTATTATACTCAGATTATTCTGTGGATCACGTTGTTTCCACTAGCTCCTAGGAACTTTTAATATTAGAAATATGAATGCATATAAAACTGCTCCTCTTAAAAACTTCTTCTGATTTTCCCACCTTTGAGCACCTTTTCAACATCCGTGTCTTCTACCATTTTCCATTCCTGCAGCCTGCTTTGGTGAGGGATTTACTGAAAACTTACCCCAGTTAAAAGCTACACATGAGTGATAACGACTAGTCATGGCTTCATGATGAAAACCAAGGAGAAGAGAACATTAAATAGATACAGTTGAAGGGTTTTCCCTACATACCTATCTGGAAGTTTTACACCTACAAATAAATACAAACAGAACTCTTAACATAGCGTAATTAATTCTTAACATAGATGCAAAATCTACACTATGTAAGCTCTGAGAGCACAGTTCTCTGAAAACTGTAGTTCATATTAGTTCCACTGGGGGAATAAAAAGAAGTTAGCAATTTTGTAAGGCTATTCACACAGTATTTCTCATTTTCAGTTAATAAATATGATGCTGTGTAACACCTGGATGAAAAAAATCATTGAGCATGAAGAGGAGAGCACACTGAAATAGGATGTCAAGAATCAACACGGCTGTGCCACTCTCCACAGTAAACCCTCTTTAGCCAGTTCCAACTGGTGAAAAGGTTTTAAGTGCTGTAGAGTGAAGCTTGGCAACTTGCAGCGGACAGAACACAAGACCAAAGAGCACAGCAGCATGCACACGAGGATAAGGAACATATCACAGCCAGGTAGTTTTGCCAACATGACTGAAAGCTGGTGATTATTTTTCTTTACATGACGAAATAGCTACACTAACTGAACCGTATAACTTACAAGAGAAAGGAAGATTTACCATTAACATGTCTGTATACCAGCTACAACTCCATCTTCCAGATATGTCAGTGCACACAAAACGAGTTTATGCTGTCAGAGTAACGTAAAACAACTGCGTTTGAAACGGCGCCCTACTGTGACCCTCAAGATCTCCCTCACATGTTTGCTCCTACTCCAAAAGAACTAGATTACAGAGTGACAGGTAGCTCCCACAGGACAACAACGCCTGCTCTCCCGGAGGGAGACGGCCCTGCACAGCCACGCCAACGCCCCGTACCCGGAACTGAAAACGGAGGTCCGCCAGAGGCCGCGGCGCGGCCCCTTCACCACCGGCCTCACCTCGTCCCGCGAATGGGGCGTGCTCGGGGGAGAACGGGGCTCTCCCGCGCCGACTCAGCAGCGGGGGGCGGAAGAAAGACCGCGAGCAGCGGAGCCAAGGCTGGCCCCACGGACGGCAGCGCCCGCTCACCCACCCTGTTCGAGCGGGCGCAGGAGGCGGGGCCGCTCGCGAAAGCCCACCGCGCCCCCGCGGCCGCCGGAGCGCTGGGCACCGGCAGCCA
>WBMY01014661.1:84480-154844 GCA_013397315.1 Donacobius atricapilla
GGGGGGACACTGCCCGGGGATGGGAGGACACTGCCCGGGGAGCGGGGACGCTGCCCCAGACCGCGGGGACACTGCCCGGGGATGGGGGGACACTGCCCGGGGATGGGGGGACACTGCCCCAGGGATGGGGGGACAGTGCCCCAGGGAACGGGGACACTGCCCGGGGAGCGGGGACACTGCCCGGGGATGGAGGGACACTATCACATCCACCCAAGGGGGCTATGCAAATATAACCTACCTGAAGCACGGGTCCAAAAGCCATACAGGAAGCAACACACAAACAGAACTGAAGCTGTGTCCCTCAGACCTAGGTGGAGGCTAAATAGAGCTCCCATGCCCTGGGCAGTTTATGTGAGTAGAAGTCCCAGGTGAGAGAAACAAAAGAAACAAAACCAAACCAACAACTCCCAAACAACACCAAAAAACAAACCGACAAAGTAAACCAAAATCTTTGTCACAGAACATTTTCAGCTCTTTAGTGGCTTAAAAGCACCACTTAAATATCTTCCAAAGTAGTTTCTTTTGGCAAAACTCAGCAGAAGAAAAAGGGGGAAATGCTGTCTACTTTGTTCTGGTTGCAGGTGATACATATAGCATATGTACATATTCACTCACTAGTCCCAGGATATGAAAGGCTTCACAGGTTTGACCAGAGCCAAAACGGTGTCTCCTTATTAGACTGTAGTTCTCTATCCTCCACTTGAAGGATATGTGTCACTCTTAGAGGCAAAAGTCAGCCTTAGAATAGTTCAGAGATTCTGGAAGAATCTGTGAAAAACCATAGCTTGAACCTGATACCAGTCTCAAACATGACACCAAAAAATGAACAAAAAAAAAACCTTAAAGGAAAAAAAAAAACCACAAAGCAGAAGGGCAGTGGAAAAAAATGAGGCTTTGTTTTTACAAAGACCTAATTGTAAAGAAGAGGCTTTTTGGTTTTAGCTACAACAACTAATATTTTCAAGTAATTCCATAAAAGCAGAAGAAGCTAAAAGTTTTTAAGAGTTTCACCTGGAGAACTGCTGATGCTGGCATATCATTTCAGCCCTTTAACTGTCAGCCTGTCATCTTCTGCAAACTCATTTCTTATAGTCGTCCTATCTTGCCCTAATGGACACAAGCAGCAGCATCTTTGACTTTTCATTTCTCTCAAGTAATTTCTCACTACATTCAATCTCTCAGTTTTCTTTTGCTTCTCTATTAATGAAGTTTTGCACTGTCCCTTCCACAGAAGCCTGACTTGCTCCTCACTCATATCTGAATATAGTTGTTTGCACTCTCATTTTGCTAATACAACTGGTACAGAATACCTTATTAACAAAACAAGATTTTGTGAAAATTGCTGAATTTCTGTGCAGACATGTTCATAAGAAAGGGCTGTCAAGATCTGGTGAATTTAAGATACAATTGATCTGACCATTTCAGAAAGCATCCCTCAGACTCTGAAGATTAGAAATTTGGGACTCTACATCAAACTAGCAATGGGGTCTAAAAGTTTGGGATCACCAAAATCCTCCAGGTATGTGGCATTGTTTTACTGATTTTCTGTCCTGAGGAAATGACAGCAACTGTTAATGACAGCAACATCACGTTCTTCTCTTGCCGTTAGATTGTGGCAAAGTAATACAAGCACCCCTGAATATAGTTTTTGCAAGTTAAAAAGCACCAAGGACCAGAAATGGGTTATTTTTTCAGGTATCAGAAAAGCCCTTTGCTTACAACACTGAAAACGAATCACTGCTATCACCTCCTGTGGCTGTCACACAAATCAGATGTTAACTCTTTCTGTTCTGTTTTTCTCACAGATAAAGACTGCTCACAGCAGTTCTCTGGCTTAGCACACTTTTTGGGAAGGATGTCTTGACCTACTTTGTTTCTTCTAAATGAAATCTTTCTTTGCCTGGTCAAAACTAATCTGTACTGTCACCAGAGAGACAAGGGAAGCACTCCAAAGACGAAGGGATGAATGTATGTGACTGCGTGTACAGATGTGTCAGCTGGTTCGGATGTATCTGTACATATCTCAGTATGCTTGCTAAAACTGTTGAGCCCATTAAATCTTAGAGATGCAACTAAGACTCCAGAAATCTGCTTGGTAAATTATTAATTGCATATAGGATTTTCTGTGTCTAGGGCAGAAAGTAAACCCCCAGAGATTCAGCTCAGAAAGGCTGTACCTGTTGTGCAGATAGGCAAAGGACTCATCAGTTCTGGAGAAATAATAGAAGCCCTGGAGAGGCAGTGGGCCTGGCCTTTTCTGTGATTAAGTAAAGGTCATTTGTGGTTTTCTTATTTTCCACCTTTTTCTATTAAATCAACCCAACCACTGAACCTTGAAATTAATTTTTTTAAAGCAGTACATGAGGCTTAGTTATTGTAAAATAAAAAGTTACAGCCATTCAAGATAATAAAAGACAAGGCCTACTGTCTGATTGTCTTTAAACAAAGCAATTACAAATTCTTATCAAATCAGGAACCTGTATAATTCATCAGTATCGTGTTAAGAAGCAGAATTACTTTCTTAAGCAAGAATAGTTTCTCATTATTTTATGAAAATCATGCATAGTTTTTACAAAATGATGGAGTTTAAACCATGGTTCATCACATTGCAAACATCGCTGCTTCTGAGAGGCACACATTTCTATTAGTTCTTCCTGAGGAAAAAAGCAGGTCTGCTGCTGCTTCCTTAGACAAGAGGATTACTGGATCTTGCAGGCAGGGGGTTATATAGGGGAGGACATAGTCATGTGTCTCTGGGACCTCAGATGTTGGCAGAGTCAGGGTTTGCCATACTTGTAGGGGTAGTATTTGCTAGACAGGGGACTTAGTCACAATCTTCTTCTGAAGCACAGAAGTTGAGGATGTGTTTTAAAATGATACATGTTTGAAACTGCACAGTCTATGCCACTTGGGACGACAGTGTTGGGAGGTGATAGGAGAGCACAAGAAACTTTGTAGGCAGTATTCCTCAGGGAAGGTCACTGGTCTTTCTAATGTTTAACATGATTATTGCCATTAGAAAGCCTCAGTAGTTCAGCAGAATCAAACCTCCTGTGGGATCATTGTCACACAAAGTGCAATAGTCACTACCACTAAAGGAGACATCTGCTATCCCCAACGATTCTCGAAGCATAAGAAAGTCACCCTTTCCATGATGTGAGTGAGAGGGAAAATTGCTTCCAACACTAGGGCTCTCAGGGTTGTCTTTAATTATTTCAGAGATTTTCAATGCAATGGTATCATCAGCATGGTTTGGTGCAAACAATAGTCCTGGCCACAGCTCTATCTCTTCTGCTCTTATGTACCTGCTGGGGACATACTGCTGGCTTGGACCTGAGGCAAGGGCAAAGTTTTCTTCTTCAGTAACCACATCTGTGCTTCCTGTAGCTTTCAATGAGATTTGGGAAATCAGTTCTTGGATTTTTAGATCAGAAACTTGATCTGCATTCACTTTGCTTGAATTGCTGGCCTCTTCTCTTTCAAGTTGGCTACCAGCCTCATTCGGTCCAACCCAGTCCTAATGAAAGCATCAATAAGTTGGGGTCACTTTGCATAGTTATTCCAAAATAAATTTTCTCTCCTTATGACTTTGGTACAATAACCCAGATGGTTACTGCAAATCCAACAGGCAAAGTTAGAATAATAGGGTAAAAACCAAGCAGCTAATTTCACAAAATTTTACAAAAATTTTTACAAGCTCACACCACCAGAATATAATGCAAGCTGCTGGTATTGCTTTGGTTTTGAAAAGGTGCACCTTTTGCATTCAGTCTGAGCTGGGAGCCACTGTAGGAGTTCCACTTCTAAGGAGCAAGAGGCTAGATAGAAGCTCTGTGGTTAGCTAGTATGTGAAAGCGGGAAAATGAGAAACTATAAACTTTCAGGAAGATCAGAACCATGCGTCAGTAACTCTGCTCAGGAGCTATAATTATTAATCCCAGAAAAAAAAAATCCTCCTGTCATGAACGGAGGGTCATAAGGAAGAAATGAAATTTATTTCTTACCTTAAAATTCCCATTGTGCAAACTATAGAGTGGCTGAAAGAAAGCAGCTGGCCTGGGAATGTTAAAGCAGGTGAGGCTTTTTGCCCTAAAGTGAGAAAAAAACACTTAAAAAAATGGACAGTTCCTCTGTGTTCTATCTCCATGATACTGGTTAGATGAACCCCCCACACCTATGTTCGTAAGGATGCACAAGGAGCCCACTCATCACAATTTTTGACTTCTCATGCAGTTATTTTTTTCGGCCACCTGTGCATGCATTTAATGTTTCTAACCTGAAGCACAGTCTCATAAGTTTCTTAGGAATATGTCACAAACTTAATATGCTGGTCTATTACTCATTATATGCACTGAGCTATTTAAGCATTTGTTTATCAGCTTACTTGATCTAATCCACTGTTTCTGAAAGTGTTTTTAAAAGTTCTAGCTTCATTACATTTAAACAGAGAAATTCTGCCAGACATCCCTGCCCCTTTATTGGAATCTATCCTATAAAAGTATTTTATCATGTGGACATCATTTATTCTGTTTCTCTAAGAATGATGCGTATATAAAGCATAATAATGTATGCCAAGGCAAAAAAGAAAGAGATAGGAAATTTACCTATGCTCTGCCAACATAAAAAATTGCAGAGGATGGTTAAATCAAGGTTCTAAAACCACTTTTTTTCTCTGTACAACTTGGTCTCAAATGAATCAGAGTCAGTGTCGTTTGCCTATATTAGTATTGTACCTACTGACTCCTGCCAGGAATATCCCATGTAGCTTAGCATTGACATCAGTTTAACCACCTTTATGGGTTGCTGTGTACTTGCACTTTTAATTTATCTACATGAAACTTCAAATATTTCCATGGGCTTAAATTTCTTTAATTCCAAGATACCATCATCCTTGGGCTTTAGCTGAATTTGGAGGTCCCAAAGGTACTTGGGTCTCCTCAAGGACTGTATAGTGAGTCATTAACTGTCATGGCTGATCAACATTCCGAGATCGTCAAAAGACCTTTTGGAAATGACTGAGTCTGTGCAGCAGAAATAGGAAGGAAAAGGGATATAATGACTCTTGATTTACCCTTTTCAGGCCATAAAGATTAAGGGAAACTTAATGAAAATCACTTACCTTGAGGAAAGCTTGCAGCTCCAGAATAAATAGAGTAGAGTGCCAAAACTCAGAGGAATGAATAAGTACTGCATAGTTTTGGTACCTAGAATCTTTTCAGAGACTTTTGGAACATCTAGGAAAAGAATCAGCACAAAAATTTGTAATAAAAAGTGTGGAAGTCAAGAGAGAACCCCAAATAACCAAGCACTGCAAATGAAACAGGCAGCTAAAGGCCTTAAGAAAAGTAATTTGGCTATGAATACTTGAAGAAAGCTAGTTCTGATTTGAAAATTTCCCATTTTACTAAGGATCTTCCTTTTTTTGGAACATAGGCATGAAAAGAAATGAAGTAAGATGAAAACAACATTCTTTGTACCTGCTCTTTGAAACACTGTTGCCTGGCTCCACTCACTCCACTGACTGTGGTATGAATCCTCATTTTCAGAAACTTTGCAGCGAACTCTTGCAGCATAAGCAACCCCACTACGGAGCTCTGTGGCTTCAATTTCTACCTGTGGCAGTGAACTGGGTAGTGTCTTGTTCAATGCAACCTGCAAAGTATTACAAAGCATTGCTGTTAATGAGACTGGGCAAAAGAACGGTCTTTTAAATACTCTATTTTTTGTTGTTTTTTCCCTTCTCTTTTCTTTTCCAGATTTTCTTTTCTTAGATGTAAGAAGAGACCTGAATGATGATGGATGCAGGGTTCATGAGAAGAAGAGTTATTGAACTTCAGCATTGATGTAAAATCTCTCAGTCTTAATATGGGAAACCAGAAAGGCCAGCTTAAGTCGGCTAGTAGAGAGCCCTGAGCTGAGTGACAAGGCCCAAAGAACAAGGCAGGATCACTGTATGCTTCATCCAGTTACCTCCCAGGACATGCTGTACTCCTTATACTGCAACTCATACTGGAGAATTTCAGCGAGGTACCAAGGCACATTCCACACACTCCACCATATCTGGCACTTGCTGGCAGTGGCATTGCTCTGGATGTTCATAGGTGGATCAAGTTTTACTGAAAATAGAGGAGGCAGGGTGTTTTTCCTAATGTTTGGGACACCACAAAAGAAAATGCATGATATATGGGTGACTGAAGTAACGGAAAATAAAGCCTAAGGGTCTAAAGAGGGATACTAACACTAGCAGTAGACCGGGTTAGCTTACAGCATCAGAACAGCTACAGATCTGAGATAAATTGATGATAACTCCAGTAGTCCCTGTGGTTAATCTTGCAAGCAAAGAACCACTCTGGAGACCACATTCTGCCCTTACAACATACCACTAATACGGACAGATTTTGGGCATTTCCCTCTAGTACTAGGCCATGGGACATTCAGTTAAATCCATGACTCCTTGTTACACAATTTCTTAGAGAAAAAGAAAACAACAAAACAAACAAATAATTGAAGCAATCCAATTGCAAATTACCCAGGGCACAAGAAAACATGGTACAGATGGGAAGTATGGTTGAATGGTGCTCCAGAGCCAGCCCCTCTGAAGTCCGGGGAAAATCAGGATGGAGAGACTCAGCAACTGCATCCTTATTGGTGCAGTTCACACAGTGCACTCTCTGGGGATGGGCAGTCTTGATTGTTTTCATTGTTTTCCTTGGCTATCTTTGAAACATCCTTTGTTAGGCAGCATATCAGTCCCATCTTGAAGCTGCTGGGCAGAGCCTCAGCTCACAGCTGTACTGGTTCATACTTACTGTGCTTGCGGGGATTGTACTCTGGAAAGGTCATGTATGTGTCATTACATCCAAAGAAGTTTCCTTGGAGAGAGACTCTATAGCCATCTGTTTCCAAGATCTGTCTGGCTAAATGAAATGTGCAGTGGTACTGATTCTGCATGCTCTCTGTGGCAGTCAGTTTGCAGCTGGCGTTGTGGCCCTTTGACCAGAGGCTAGAAGAAGAAAAAGGCTGAAAGTTTCTTTTAAGTCATACAATTAAATGCTTTTCAGTTTATGAATGTGTGGCAGTTTAGCACAGCACCACACTCTGGAAGACCATGAACCTCTTTAGTGCAGACAGCAAGCAAATCAGCAATCCAAGAGCTGAATGGATGGCAGGGCTGGATAGGGAGGAAGAAGACACCTTCATAACCTCACTGCTGAGAGCACCAGATCTCACAAGAGTTGCACATAGCATCCAGTAGCTGTTCCCTGCTCCCTCTAAAAGTGAGAGAGCTGCTGTCCCTGCAGGAAAGCAGATGGCTAGGGGGAAGGAGTGGATGGACAATTGGTTACAAGTGCATAGCATGAAGGTAACAATAAGCTGTACACTAAATCCTCTTTCACTACAAACAAACCAGTACTGACAGCAAAATATGTTGGAAATTGGTTTGTCTTTTTGTAGTTTAGCCATTTATTAGCAATTTTATTTACATTGAGCATGATCCTACAGGAAACTAGGATATCACAGTTTATGAGCTTGCCCATCTTTCTATAGATTTAAAATGCAGTATTAATAAGAGTTCGGGTATTTTTTACTTAACCATAGCAGAATATGAGGCATCTAATGTCAGAGTGGCTTACCCTCATGTAATAGTTACTGCTGGTCAAGACAATGTTTCTACATAACCTAAACCCATTCATCTCAAGTTACCCTATCAGTTAGCAAACTATTCACCCGATTTCTTCTCTTAGAGGAAAAACTATTCAGATAATATTCTAAATCTCTTATTAAACCTCATAACTGGACTTGTATTTATATATTTACTAATATACATTAAACCATTACACGTTTAATTTCTAGGCAAAAAGGAAAGAAATTATTAGAAGTTGATTAGGCAGCTTTATGCAGGATGGGCTCTGGAAGTTTGCGGGTCATGGGGACCAGAGGCTGGGAGGGGAAGGCTCTCCATGCTGAGAGGTCTGCCAGAAGGGTTCACTGAAGAGACAGAGAGCCCACAGCTGTCAGAGATCATGCAGCCATGTGCACTTGACCTTTGCTGCAGCCCCTGAGGCTGTGGGACCACAATAGAGAGCAGCTTCTGAGGTCTGGGGTGATGAGATGTCAGAGCTAGTTGTGCCATAGGTATTCTGCTGTGGAGGGAGCAAAGCCCACAGCTGGGTTCCATCTCTGCTTCTCAGTGCTGTCCTGGCATGGGCCATGGCTGGGCTTGCCACAGACAGCTCTTGGTGTGCAGCTCTTACTTGGTGAAATGCAGGTGGAAAGGTCCATCACCCATGGGCTTCTCCATTACCCACGTGCAGCTCACAGTAGTCACGTAGTTATTCAGGCAGCTCAGGCTACCAGGGAGCTCTGCAGAAGAAGGAGACCAGAACTGGATTCATATATCACTGGATGATGCCTTACCCAGTATGCCAAATAAATGCATTGCTTGCTAGTACTTCCTTTGCTGACACTGCATATGATCTTCCTCATCATATTCTTACTCTGTTGTAACACACTTCACTGCATGAGATAAGTGTAGGATCTTAGAGCAGGGACCTTGGGCAGTGACTACACTTTTTCTGGTGCCCAGCTTGTCCAGTATGTGCTCAGTTCCCTAGGCCTGGCACTGTCAGCCAGGTGTACTGGTTCCTGGGACCTGGAAAAGGCTGTCACAAGATCGTGCGTTGCATATTGAAGGGTCTGTGAATGAAAAATGAGCACAGGCATGTACTTGTCTTTGTACAGTGGACTTATTCCAGATCTCCTCTTACCTCTCCCTCTTCCTCCACCGGAGAGCAGTGCAGCAGCAATGCACAGCTGGAGGCCCAAATGCCACACAGCTCCTCCCATTCCAGATAGTATCTAGAACAGAATAATCATTAAGAGCAGTTTTGTCGGTATTTCTACCAGCAGATTGAAGTGTTAGCTGCAGGCTTCTGCCAGCCTGACAAAAGCTGATCCTGAATCTGTTAGAGAGGGCACCAACTCAGCTATATAATTTCTTCTACAGGAACTGTTCTTCTCATGGCAGTAAACAGTACTTTGCACTAATGCACCAGCTACCTGAAAGGAAATCTACAATTCCTGCAATTTTATCAAGAGTGAGAGATGTTCTATCTTTCTTTCTTAATTTTTGTCATCCAGTTTATGACAATTTAAGAGCAGCAGAGAGCCACAGTGGGTTGGAACCAATGTTCATGTTTCCCCAGATTCTGTTTCTGACCATAGTCAAAACCAGATGCTTAGAGAGAATTGCAGCAGTAGAGCATAGATGTTCATCTCTCAGCATTCTCAGCCTCCAGACATTTACAGCTCAGGGGCCTCCTGGAGCAATGTTATTTCTGCATATTCAGAAAACAGACATAGAGAATAACTGATATGATCCTGGTCAAAACACTCAGTGGGAGATATAGAATACATAGGGCCTAGTCATTACCCCAAATCACTGAAGGGTTATGTAGGGATGTTTGAACCGTATCTTCTAAAATATGGGACTTTACATCTCTACAAGGTTATACTAGGCTCACTCACTTTTTAACCAAAAATTCCATTCTCTGAATTGTCTCCCGATGAAGTTTTAATTTAAAATTATACTTTTTCACTAAAAGTTTCTGATTTTATGATTTTTTGGCAACACTTAATATGAAGTATATGGACTTGTGTCATCCTGATGTTTTCAGCCTTCTCTTCTGTTTCACAGTTTTCATGGTTTAAGTTGTTTTTCTCACGCTTGGGTATTGTAAACAGAGGCAATGTTTTCACAAATTCAAAGAAAGTTTTCATTCCTGTTCTTAAAGATATGGACAGCTGATGGACAGTTGTCTTAACCAATGGGATGGGGAGAGGTTATCAATCTTCTCCCCCAATCCCTAGCCTTTGTAAAAATACTATAAAATGAAGCCAAGTCTTCCTAATTAAATAGTTCATACCTTCTCACCAAAGTGTGTGTGTCTGTGTGACAAACAGCATCAGACTTGATCTATTGAGCAATATGTGATGTTTCAAAAGATGTTTCTAGTTTGCCTTACTTGCTGTTACCTGAACACAGTAAATGAGGCCAGCACCGCTGCAAGAAGACTGCTGCTCCAAAGAGCCTGAAACCCAGAAAACTTGGAGTGAGTTTGTAGACAGAGACCACTAATCAGTATAAACAAAAACAGTTTCTTGAAAAATCAAAAAAAAATTGAAGGAACAATTGTTTGCACTACTTGACTAGACGGACACTGAACTGAGCTTTCCAGCTGGGGTAACAAGAGTAGAATGTTCCATCTCAAAAGAGCTTGGGTTACTTATTATTAGAGAAAAAGAAAAAAAAAAGAAAAAAGAAAAAAAAAACCCAAACAAAACTTGCCAGAGATTATGATCTCTCTTTCAGAAGAAGCTGGGGAAAAGGGAAGGAGTGTCAGGACAGGAGAAACAATAAGTACAGTATTAGCACAGGACCAAGTGTGTATAGCCTGACTATAGAATAAGATTGTGATTTCTCACCAACAAAGGGTCTGAAGCAGTCTTTAATAGAATTGAGCAAGAAAAAGCCTATGCCTCGCAAGGACTGTGATTTAGTAATCATTAGGATTGTTTTACTGAAGGAATTAAACAATCTGATCCATGACCAAGAATATCTTTCTAGTCATGAATTACACAAAGTTAGACAACAGCATCCATGTATAACTACTTGCATGTGATTATGCCTACCTATAGTGTCCCTTGCCTGAATTAAATTGTGAAATAATTATGATGTTTCAGAAAACTGATCAAGGGAAAAGGAGTATTTCTGGCTTTTACTTCACCACCTCTTCAATTAAGGGTTTTTCATAAATATCCTGTTTTGCTGCACACTTTTTTCAGGGTGGGGGTTGTCAAGAGGAAGCGTCACCATTAGCTGATTTTAGCTGAGGGAGGCTGGGACGTATGAAGTCTCTCCTGCTTATCATTCTAATCAGGTTTGCTTATGGTCCCTGTGATAAATGCAGTAATACTGACTAAATATGAAATAGAGAGAGCTGCATTAAGTAGGATTATACATGTGCTTACAAGAACTTGTTCAGGCACATAAACAAATAAACAAACTTAGGTCAAGATAAGTAAACCAGGACAGAATGCTTCCAGGTAATTGCTACTGATTTGATAAACTCCCCCCACACCCACGCAAGAAGTTCTTTGTTCAGTTCTGCAGTGTTTGAAATGTTTTAGACTTCTGGCTCTCTAGCTTACCTGGAGACAAATACAGCATGTTTAAATGCAAATTTTTGTGTTAGAAGCCATAAATGTAAGTCATAAGTGGGTCATGGAACACTGAATTCTGAAAGACTTATCAGATAATAATTTCAGGAAGTAGCACATAACAGCTGAATGAGATTCTGCAGTAAATTAGTGTAACTAGATAAGCTGACATACAGACTGTGGATACATATCAATTAAAAGAAAAGTTATTGCAGCTACATGTAGCATTTATAACACCATTACTTAATTTCTTCTGTTGGAATCAACACTAAACAAAAAATTGCTGTCACTATGAAAATGCTTCTGAAAAGGGCTATGCGAATGATTAAGTCCTGGATAATTTTACTCAGAAATCAACAATTACAGACCAAGTGAAGCTCTTTAACTTAGCCAAAGGAAAGGCTAAGTAGTCATTTCACACCAGCCACAAGTATCTTACATGAGAAGATGATTTCAATTAGGAAAAATGTATTTTCTTCTCTCTTTTCTCTTTTTTAAATCTACAAGAGAAAAATGGAAAGGGTCCTGTAGTTGGACACTGAAGGTAGATACAATTAGATAGAAACAGAGTGAAGAATTTTTACAAAGGGGAACGAACTTTATTGCTGAAACCTCTTGCATATGC
Source organism: Donacobius atricapilla (assembly GCA_013397315.1). Taxonomy (NCBI): domain Eukaryota; kingdom Metazoa; phylum Chordata; class Aves; order Passeriformes; family Mimidae; genus Donacobius; species Donacobius atricapilla. The sequence goes on from WBMY01014661.1 coordinate 96,326, forward strand.
AAGACTTGTAGTCTTCCTGTTAGCTCAGATGGAAGCCGAATAGTAGCAGCGCAGATGCAATTACAACAGCTGCTAGCAGTGGAAGACAAAGCAACTTTTTAGCAGGATATCTTGGGGACAAGACTGCTTTCTGCTTTCTTGTGTTCTAATATACAGTTTCTGCAACACTGCAAAGTTGTGGGTGGAGGCAGAAAAGCCTTATGAAAACTAGTGTCAAGAAGGGAGAACCACCCTCACTCTGCAGGAAAAAGAGACAAAATGTCTGAGACGATGCCCTGAAATGATACACCAGGTATGCTGCCAGCAGTCTATGAGCTCCAGGAGGTGGTAGTGACCCTGATTTCCAAAGCAGTCTCAAGCTGGTTGCAATGGTGTTTCTATCTGTTCTGTATGTTTCCAGGGCAGAATTCTGCCTGTGGTCTGCTCAAGGAAATGAGGCCTTGCAGCTGTGCCTTTCCCCTCCCCTCATGTAGTTCCTGCCTCCGCTTCCCAAAAGCGATTTTAAGTCATTTTAACCAGAATTTGTACAACACAGATTTTCCAAATGCTCTCAACTGCTTATTAACAGAAAGACAGATGATTGACTGTTATTGCTAAACCTATCACCAGAAATTCTGATTCTGGGATTTACCCCCAGATTCGGGGTCCAGTTGAACACACAATAAAAAGATAAAAATTTCTAATAGGAATTTGTAAGGTAAAATAAATTATTTGATAGATACCACAGAGAGAGGAAGTAGTGCAAGCAGTTGACAACAGTCTCAGCATGTGGGTAGACTAGATATCATCTAGGTTTTAGAAACTGTGTAAAGCAGAACTTTACAGGGAGACTTGAAGAATGAGGTTGATGTAGCCCAAGAGAATTGTAAGCAGTGTCTTCAATGTGTAAGCAGTAGCATGGAGGATGATTAGGAGAACTAGATTCAGTGATCTAGTGGGAGGTGGAAGCTGACATCATAGAGTTAACTTCTGGTTGAGGAAGTGAGAGAAGACAAGAGGACAAGAAGAGGCTGTCAGTGACTTTAAAACTGGGGACAAGAAGCTTATGCTTGATGAGACAGAGAGATAGAAAAATGATATAGATAAATGTAATAGGTCTGAAGGGATGGACACAAAATAGGATTTTTGCATCTCTGACTTTTGGATGACTACAAGTGAGATCAGTTTTACAAAAGCCTGATAAAACATGAAGTATCATATAAGGGCATGAATAAGGATTTCACTTGGAGATATGTACATAAGATTCTTCAATATGCTTGGGTATCCTTTGATACACATGATGTTATATGCCAGTGGTCTAGTGGAAGGCGTTGCTGCCCATGGCAGAGGGTTTAAAGATCCCTCCCAACTGAAGCCATTCCAGGATTCTATCATACAACGAGTGGTACACAATGGGAGCAGACACAGCAGACCTGGACCCTTGAACGCTCAATTTCCGTTCCTTACATCTTAGCAACTAATCATAAATGACCTACTCTCCCTTTGCCATAATCCCTTCCTTTGCTGACATCTCTTCCAGAGGTACCACGAGCAGGCATTAAAGAAAACTAGGACACTGACTAACGCCTACAAAGTAAAACAGTGACAGGCAATAGTATGTCTGTACCAACTGGTACACGCCTTCATCCACGAAGATTACCCAAAGTGCAGAGTCTCCAGAGCGTTATGCTAGTATGTGTAATTGGAGGGATACCCATTGTAAACAATCATCCCCGCCTATAAGAAAAGATTTTTTTAGGTCTTTTAAGAAAAACTATTGATACCTTATCTACCTTCCGAATACCTAGGCCTCTAAGCACACCTCTGACAGAAGCACATCAAATGCACACAACAGGCTCACATGAGACTTATCCTGGGGAATAAGGAAAAAGTAGTTGGATTTTCTTATCTACATAGAATATCCAAGAGAACCTCATATAACCAGCCTTTTTCTCTCTTCATCTTTGGAGAGCCATTTTCTCAACAATTTGATGCCCACAAACAGCCATGTACTTTTAGATGTGATATACTTGGATCCCAGAAAAAAAGCTGCTACAAAGGATGACTGCAATAAAGCCATATTCACACACACACAAATATATATATACACATACATTAAAAAAGTATGTTTATGTCTGCAAAGTCTCAAACACTGAGGACTATTTTGGCTGGATTCCTTTACATTCATCTCTTGCAGTCAGAGAGGAATACCTTGTTCAAGATGGTCCTTCTTTCAAGCACAATCCATCAGAATTAATGCAACAGTGTTTTGTGCTTAGCAAACTACCAGAACAAAAGTGCAAAGACACCTCTGGACTTCAAGTTCCTAGTTCAAGAAACAATATAGAATTCCACATATAGATAAAGAAAATATTTTTCAATATTTTAGCTCAGGAGATGTCCCCTAACATTACATACTAGAATGCACAGAACAGAAATATGTTAAACTGCCTTACCAGCTCAAAAGAAATGTCACTTTTCACACTGCTTCTGTCCCTTGATAATTTAAGTTGTGTGGTTTGATGATCAGGCAGTAGCAGCAGTGGCATAATAAAGCAGAGCTTACCGTGCCTGATTTTAAAGATAATCTCAAAAACCAATGAAAAACTGCTCCGATTATCAGATTGAGTTAAAGTAGCTATATATGTAATTTCTCATTAGTCATGGAGAAACAGGAATTTCTGCTAAAGGGTTAACATTTAAAAGGCCAAGTAATTTGCTGAATAGAAAAGTATTTTCTTGCAACTTTTATATAAATAGGTCAACAAAAGAGCTTTCTAAGTGACCTAAGCCATTTTCTAGCCCTGTCTTGATGTGAGGCTACACTGCTTCTACCCAAGACCTGTACCCAACGGTGTTCAGACCCCTGCAGCAGCCCTGAGCTGCCCTGTCCTGAACTTCTTCCACAGCTGATTGCTGCACTGTGCTCAAAGGGCAGCTCTGGAAGCAAAGGCAAACAAGTATTGCAGTGCTTCCTTGTCCTGATCCTAGAGTGTATAAGGAACAGATCTGTCCAAGCCCAGCAGCAATGATGCAATGGCAGCATTACAGCCAGGATCCATCAAGTCAGTCCTGTACGTGGGTCTAGTGCCAGAGAACAGAAAGAGAGAAGCAGTCAAATAACAGACTGAGTCAGCTTCTGGGGCCAAGAGACAGGGAGGCAGGGGCCATGCAGAAATGGAGATGGACATTTCAAAATTGGTACATCAGAATGGGTTGTGCTGCTTCTCCCAGTACCTGCTTTTTGACCCTGGGGAAAAAAAAAAATCCAAATTAGAACTGCTAGATCAGGGACATTTGCACTTTGCCCCTAAGAGCCACTGAAAATCCTCCACCTCAAACCCCTCCACATCCACCATGACAACTCACTGACTAAAAGCTTTATTGTTATACCTTGCTTCAAAGAGAACAACTTCCCTTATTTTAATACCCTTGTGTCACACACTTGTTCATGAAGTCTGCCTCCTAGGGTGAATAGAGAGAACTTCCAGCCCAACATAACACCAAACCACCACCTTCTATCAGATGTACAGCCAGATAGTGTTCCAATAATAAAAACCATTCCTTCAGCAGTTCTGGGGCCATCAATAGTAACAGAAACAGAGAGCACACAGAACTGAGATCTAAAGGGAGGGCCCCAGAAAAACAAGCAAGTTTCTCCCTTAAGCAGCCTGGGGTCAGTTACCACAGTGTAGTTTCTGAAGTGAAAAGAGCTGCAAGGTGAAGCTGCAGAAGACTGTGCTGAGACCATCAGAAATGCTTCTGTCCAGTACACATTCACATCGACATGATCTCAGTGCGAGCAGCCCTAGTAGGACAGTGTGGGGCAGTCAGGTCACCAGGGCAGTGGAGCTGGGGCAATCCTCTGCTGCCTTGTGGAGGCTGTGTGAGGGACTGGCAGCAGCAGGGAGGATGCATCAGCACATGAAGACAACCTCGCCCATGACTTATCACAGCAGATGACAAGAAAAATGGAAAATAAGGAGGGAAGAAACCAAAGAAGCTAATACATCTTAGAGCAGTACCCAGGAAGCCTTTGAGCTAGGGATATATTGAGGGAGTAATAACAACATGGGCAAATCTACCTCGTGCAGGTTCAAAATCAACATAGCAAATACCATGGCAGATCTGAACAACCAAACCAGAGGATGTGGATGCAATGCAGTGCTGTCCTAGCACTCACCTATGGAAAAAACTGCTCTCTCCTGTTCAGGGAGCTGTGGGCTTGCCCATAGTCTCAGGTAAGAGCAGAGGGTGAGGGAAGGGAGTTTATTGGTATCACAGCAACAACAGATTATTACTACACTGGAAACATGCCTCATTCACCACAAAGGTTCTCTCAAGATATGACCTTCTGGAGCCAAGCAGCCTATTGTTTAGTAGCACTATGCCTATGTAAGATGAAGGTGTTCACATTCAATTTCAGTATTACAGTGACTTTTTAAAACAGTTATCCTGAAAAAATCAGAGATATGGAGATGTCAGAGAAAAAAGAGATTCAAGGTTACAGTGCAGGTTCATATTTGGCTTTATTAGTGAGGAGAAGTTGCTCAAAATTTGTGCTACTGACCTGTTAACTGCAGCAGAGCAAGTCAAAGGCAGAAGTGGCAGGCATATCCAGGCAGGACAATATTTCAATAATTTTGGTATAATCCTAAAAGCTGCTCAATTCATATGCTTGAAAAGTGCAGGGAGAGAGTCTGACTCAACAGAAAAGCCTAGTAGCGAGAGTTTGTTTAGAATGATATATATTTTGAAGACTTTTCATTTGCAGATTCCACATGGAAAATCTTCGTGAAAACCTGAGTTGTGCTTGGTCTCTACTATGTGCATTTCTGTGATGATTGCATAAGAATTATTTTTCATCCCCATGGACAGGTATGGAACCCTCTGTAAATTAACAAACTACTACAGCTGAGTTTAAAGAGCCAAAGATAGTAGAAAGAAAAGTAACATCACATGTTGTATGGAAAGGGTGGGGGAACTTTAATGTAGCAAACATGCTGGCCATGGATTATGATTCAATTGTTCCACGTACAGCCAAACTCTCAAGGCATGTGAGAATACCAGGGAAAATAACTGCACTCTTTGTAATGTTACTGCAAAAAAATTTGCATATCTACAGAAGCCAAAGGATAATTTTCAAGGTACAGTTGTTTTTTTCTGACATTTTTCTGACATCAAGGGAGGGTTGACCTATGATTCTAAAAAAAACCCAAACCCAACAAAACTCAGGAACAATCAATCACAAGAAATTTGAGACATTAACAGGATAAGTGGGAATAGAAACAGGCATATTTCTATGTCAGTTTATCCAATAGAGCTTACACAAAGTGAACTTTGTTTCTCTTCTGAATTTTGCTAACACTTTGCTCCTGGCACACCATGGAAAAGGCCCCGCACTCATCCAGGCAACATCAAAATCCTTAGTTTGCCTGTGTCTCGCTGACAGGGCTCTCAGAGCGACAGGAGACCCACTGCTTGACGTAGCTCCGTGGAAAGTCTTGCCCCTCCTGCTCGAGAGGGACGGCCCCACAAATGGTCTGACTGTTTTGCCCAAATTCAGAGTCAACTGGACTTCCACAGTCTGAGTCCACAAAGCCACTGTCAATAGTGTCCAAATCTACACAGATCAAAGGATAACTGTCACCAGGCCTTGTATTGTGAGGGAAGAAGTCATAGAAGCCTTCATTGTAAGAAACACTTTCACCATCAGGAGAAGGTAGAGAACCTGGATTTTCCAAATCCCACTGATGAGGCTGTAAGCAAAGGGCTTCTAGGATGCTCCCCACTCCTCCTTCCACTCCCCTTTCTCCTTGCTGGTTGACTGGGGCACATGCACTCCTCAGGTGGTCTGTGGACACAGAGCCTGAAGCAAGTATTTTGTCCTGTGCGCTCAGATCAGCCAAATGCAAGTCACTGGATATCTTTCTGTCTTCCTCATCAATGTTAATCTTGGGGTAACCGGGTTCTCCAGCACTATCATCTTCCTTGTTGGTGTGCTCATGTTCCCTGTACCCATGGTTACAGCTTCCCTGGCAGTTACAAGATGTAAATTCATCAGCCACAGTCACTGTATCAATTGACAAGTGCCCATATGTCTGGTCCTCAGTCCCGCCACTGCTGTTTACACTACACCACAGGGACTGGCTACCATGACCTGGGGCAGGCAGGCAAGATACAAAGGGCTTGCAAGGCAGATTCCTTCTCAGCCCATGCAGCTCTTCCTGTGGGGTGCTGTTGGGAGGATGCATGGTGTAAACTTCTAGGACCTCTGGAAGGACTATTCCCCATTCAAAGAAATCAAAGGTCATTTTCATATGGGATGCACCAACCCACTTCTGCAGAAAAGGAAACACAGGGAGAGAGAGGTTAGCATCACAAGGTTTGAGGTTCCACAGAAATAATCAAATTTCTTATGTTTTTAGAGGCAAAAATCAAACTCTAAAATCACTGATTCCTCCAATATAACAAGAGGATGCTATTATTATGAGACATAGGCAACTGCAGAAGAAATAACTGAAATAATCAAAAATAATTAGCTCTGATAGGTTTGCATGGCTTTGCAGTTTTCTCTGGCAGTCACATCAGGATCCCAGGCTTCAGAAATCACATTAATTCAGCTCACACATTGAGACAGCACCTATGGAGAATAAGGAGTATAGATATAGCATAAAGGTCTTCATGGCACCAAACAGATATTGGAAAGCTCTGGTTCTTATATCTGGAGACATGTGGCATTCCTTTGAGATAGATTTCCCCTTCTACTGCCCTAATGAGAATCCCTTGCTCAGGATAGCATGATGGCCTTTTAGTCTGTCATGTGCTCCACTCACTTGTGTAGCCCATTTATACCTTAAAATCTCCATTATGAGCCATGTAAAGAGGTTTGAAAAAGGGAGCAGGGTCTGGGATGCAAGCCATCTTCTTCCACAAGCTGGAAGAGAAAAGAGAAAGGCTTTAGGGTTAAGCATACATTAAGGATGCAAAGCAAGGCATCTCCAGATCCATTTCAAGCAACTGGAATCACCTGCCCAGCCTTGTGAGTTAGCAAGTGGCTGAGGTGCCAAGGATGTCTTGTGCTGCCAGAGCCATCTCATAGCCAGCCTTTCTTGTGAACCTCACTGGAGGTGAGGCCTCAGCACTTGCACACACACATTCACACTAAGGAAAGAGGTTCCAGATTTTTCCTTCCTGGAAAAGCAGCAAATGCTAGAAATACATTTTCATTGCGACTGGGCTGGTTTGTGGTCTGCAGGCCAGAACTCTTCCCTATGCAATTCTTCTGTGAACCTAGGCTGTGCCAGCCCTATTGCTGCACCAGCCCATCCCTTCTCCGTGTCAGCACCCTTCAAGGATATGAGAAGCCTCTGAGAGGGACAGAGGCCCCCAGCCAGCATTGAGGGACCTATGCCAGCTTTGGAAAGGGGCAGCTAGCTCTGGCTACTGCTTTATGTGGCAACTGCAGAGCACAGACAGGACCAGGAGAACAGCTCAGGAGGCTGTGTGGCCCTTGCTTCATCCCCATGTGCCACTGTCTTGTCCCAGCTAGCTGAATGGCAGCAGAGTCCCAGAGAAAAGCAGGTCACTCGGGGCAGTACATCAGCCAGTGACCGTTCTTGGCTGTCCCTCACAGGCCCATAGCTGCCCACTCACAGATATACAAAACTCAAGGAAGGCTGCATGTGAATACCCCCCATCTTCAACAAGATAGAATAAAAGCATTAAATCCTGACTCCTGAAGCAGTCTTACCTCTGCTGTTTGGCCAGAAATGTTGTGATTGAGGCCATGATTGCCACGACAATACCAAACAGCAACAGCCATTCCATACCTGCTGTCTTTGTCACTGCTGGAGAAAGACACAAGGTCATTCAGGCTCACCTTGCATTTATATGATCAATAAACAGGAGATGGTGAGGAGAAAAAGAGTTTTTGGAATGGAACGTGTTGTCAAGCATTGGAATGGGCTGCCCAAGGTGGTGGTGGAGTCACTATACTTGGAAGTGTTCAAGAGATTGGATATGGTACTTAGTACTATGGTCTATTTGATAAAGTGACCATTAGTCAAAGGTTGGTCCTGATGATCTTGGAGGTCTTTTCCAACCTAAATGATTCTATGAGACACCCTTAATTTCTATCCCAGATTCTCTCATTGGAATATTGAGGCTGTCACCTGGTCATCAGTATTCCTGACAGGTCTAATTGAGGGTGCTCAGGGATGACTGCATCAATGAAAGGAGCAGTGTATCGGCTGCCCTATGGCCTGGCTGTACCACAGATAGACAGCCAACATAGTCAGGGCAAGACAGCTCCTTGCCACAAAGACCCCTGGTGTTTCTGACTCCTGGTTTAGGGACATTTCCACAGATGATCTGTGTCACCCTGATTTTTTCAGCCTTCTCTTCTGTTTCCCAGTTTCATGTTTTGGGTTCTTTCTCACGCTCTGGTCTGTGAACACAGCCAATATTATTGTATGGTTTCAAGATAGTTTACATTCTTTGTATTAGAGATATGGACAGCTGATGGACAGTTGTCTTGACCAATGGGATGGGGAAAGGTGTCAACCTTCTCCCCCAATCCCTGGCCTTTTATAGATATGATATATATTAGAGTCAGACTTTCAAATAAAATAGTTTTAGTTCATGCCTTCTAATCAAAGTGTGAGTGTGTGTTTGTGTGTGTGTAACAAATCACATCAGATCTGTGAAGTGAAAGAGTGCAGCTGATTAGAGACAGGTGTTGACTAGATGACTGCTTGGTAGCTGCTCTCCACCTGTGATGACAAGGAGCACCTTTGAGATCCAGAACTCAGACATCACTTAGCAAATGGAGTCTGGCCCTGCTGCCACTGCACCAGGTAACTCTGTAATACTTAAGTTTGAGCTGCAGATCAGTGAGAGCAGGGAAGCTCAGCACATGCTGCTGACATTGGCCACAGTAATTTTGCACTTGCTCTTGCAAAGCCTCTTGCAAAGGCTCCTTATTTTCATAGCCTCTGTTCCACCATGACAAGGATCAGTGTACTTCCGTGTATAAAAGTACTGTGAACTCCCTGCAGAGCGGTGGCTACCATGCAAAACACCCATGCCCAGCATGACCAAACATCAGAGTTCAGACACAGAACTCAGGTGTGAGAGCTGGATCCCCCTCCCCTCAGCTGAAGACAACACTAAGACGCAGTACAGGAAACCTCCCCCATTTCTGAAAGCTGGCAAGCAGGACCCTGGCCATTTGACACTGAAAAGGAAGCTAGAGGCAGCACTCCTGCAAGTGGCATCCAAACGTACAGCCAACCCCACCAAGCACTCTTGTGAGTGCTCACAGTGAGAATGTCAATACTGACAGCCCAGACTTGGTGTTCACATAACCAGTAAGGGAGCTAACCATACCTGTCTTTACTGGACTGTTTAAAATTTGCTCTAATTAGTTAGATTTTATTAAATTTCTGAAAGCATTCTCTGACACTGGACTAAGTGAAAGGGCAAGGAGATCTGGCAGCATGTACCGGCAGGGCTGGTTGTCAGTGACAGCGGAGAGCTCCATTCACTCCAAACACCACCATAGCCACTGTCTTCCCGGGGTCTGGCTCTCACTTGGAACTCGTACTCAGTGTTTGCCTGTAGTTCCCATGGCAGGATCACCAGTGTCCGTTTATCTTCATGAACAGCTTTAGTCTTCTGAGTCTGTGAATGATTAAACACCAATCACTAGAGTGACTGCTCTTACTTTGCTCACACTGCTGCACAGTGAGGATGCCTGCAGAGTAACCTTTTCTGCTTTCATGCTGTTTCTGCAAGGCCATGCTCTGACTAGTCAGCAGCTGCGTGCAATCCTGAGGGAGCCTTCCAGGCAGGACAGCATGAGAATCAAATGAATTATCAGCCTTCCTCACAGGATCTAATACACCTCACACAGCTTCTGCTTCTCAATTCATTTTTGGGTTTGCCTGTTTTCAGTCCAGTCAAGCAGAGAGACATTTTTTCTAAACCATGAAAACCTTTCTTTCCCACCAGTGCTACTGTCCTGGTTGTGCTGGCCTCCTCTTTTCTGGTGCACCCTACTTGATGGTAAACTGACATCTCACTTACCTCCCAGGTGTCAGCTCTTCTTTTGTAACGCAGCTGATATTCCAGCTCCTCATTCAAAAAGTAGAAGGAAGAGTTCTGGTAGATGGTTTCCCAAGAAATATTGTAACCCTCTGAGAACAAAGCGGTCAGGTTGAATGGAGGCTGTGGTTTTACTGGAAGACAGGATGGTGTTACCTTTCATAAGATTACTACAGTTAAGAGACGGCCCAACATGTTATCAGCAATGCAGAGTGAGTAGGGAATAAAGCTGCCCTGGCAGTGGTGGGCCTTCCTACACTAGAGAACATCCACAGCATTCCTGCCCCCAGCCATGCACAGAACCTCACAAATAAGGAGCATAATGAAGTCAGGACCACATTTCTCTGAATAGATCTTCTGCTTGTCTCTGAACCTCCTCATTGCCTATGGAGAAGGAAAGATAGTTCACAGGGCTAATAAACTCCTGGGAGATTATGTAAAATATAGAGCACTTTGTTCTTCTCATGACATAAAAGAACTCTGTGTAGTCACGATCATTTGCAAAATTGGGGAAATACCCCTCAATGTAATAGAGTCACAAGGAAAGGCTGAGGCTAGGGGGCACTGCATAAACCCACAGCAATTCCATGTCCTAACTGCCCAAAAAGCAAGATTTTGCATTCCTGCAGGGAGTGTTCATATACTGAAAAGCAGTAATGCAAAACCCCAGCAGTGTGCAGGGCCCACCACTGAGATATGATGCCTTTGGATGAGAACCTCTAGGAGATATGTAAAACACCACCACTCAAATCTCTAGTCTGTCGGTGAGAGCAAGGAGGCTTCCTGAAATGTTATGGCATCTGTCAAGAAGATGACACTTCTCAAATGAAGTTTAATTTCAGAAGAAGCCAAATAGAAAAATCCTTTTCCTAAGTCATTCCTATGCATGGCATCCATCTGCCTGGCTAATCACTCCTTTCCTTCACAGTTTGCTACACAACCCAGAACATACCAACATCCCACCAAGTCAGCTACATGATTACATTCAGTCTTTGTGTCATGCAGGAGAAATTATTAGAAATTGCCCCAGAAAGGGGAACTGCCACATCCAGTACATCTGGAATGCCTTGTGCCACCCAAAATAATGTCATGTTGATTCAGGTGTTCACTGCAAAAGCCTTTTGGGAGCCTCCAGCTCCTTGGATATTACGAGAGCTGGAGAAAGACTTTTGACCAGGGCATGTAGTGATAAGACAAGGGGGAATGGCTTCACACTGACAGAGGACAGGGTTAGATGGGATATCAGGGATAAATTCTTGTCTGTGAGCATGGTGAGGAACGAGCACAGGTGGCTCAGAGAAACTGTGGCTGCCCTATCCCTGGAGTGTCCAAGACCAGGTTGGATGGGGCTTGTCTAGTGGAAGGTGTCCCTGCCCAGGGCAGGGGGCTGGAGCTGAATGATCTTTAAGGTCCCTTCCAACCCAAACCATTTTAAGGATTTTGTGATTTGTGACATTTGTAATAAAGCAATTCCTCCTGCCTTTTAGAATCCAGCCAAGAACAACCTGTTGCATAGCCTTGGTATAAGACTGGTCTAAGGTGGATATTTATCACCTACTGCTTCATGGGGAAAAGGAATTTCCCCACGAAAAGCATGGACCATGCCAGCTCTAAGCTCAGCCTCAAGCATAATAGCAATAAGAGCACAGTGCTTTATGTAGATGAGTGTAGAGAGTAGCCCCACGCTGCTTGCTGCCACTCTCACTCCTTGCCTAGACTATCCTAGCACAAAGTCAATCAGTATTTATCAAATTCACCATTTTTGTACTTACTGTTGTCTGACAAATAAAAGTCTTTGGAAAGCACGTGCTGCCTATCAGCTATCTCTGTAACATCCACTTGGACCTTGGTATCTGCCAGGAGTTCAGTCATGTCCACAGTGCACGTGTACTGTGTGTGACTGGTGTTCCTTGACAATTGCAGGAGACTGCAGGCAGCCACAGTATTTTCTGGATCTTCCCCAGGAACCCTAAAAAAGCCAAAATGACCAAGTCTGCATGTATCACATGCTGTAGTTGAATTAATTTGTTGCTAAATCACCAGGCACAGGAAATGATTAAAATGAAAAATCCACATGTTCAAATTAAAAAATATCTTTGAACTTCAACAGATTTTTTTTTCCCTTCTACTTGCTCGGCTTAGCGTCTTTGAGAGAAATAGGGTTTCTGGAAAGGTGCTCCTCAGGGCTAAACAGCCCAAGACTGTATCCACTTCCTTGCTGAGGCAGAGCAGCAGCAGACTGGACAACCTGCGTGAGCCCTGCCAATGCACACAGATGAACATTCACTTTTAACAACAGCAAAGGGAAAGGTATTCCCACGGCAGCAGAGAAAGCAATGCTAAGGAAGCTGGAGTCAGCACAGCAGTCAGCAGCAAGAAGCACAGTCAGTGAACACAGGAACCAGGGGTCCTTTGCTAGGGAGGAAGTCAGTTTGTACCGGAAGTGCAAAATGCCAAGTGAAAAACCAACATGGCAGTAAAACCAGGATTTCTACCTAATAGAGGGGACAGAAGGTCACCAATGTGCTATGGCCAAGTAGAGGCTCCTGTAACTGGACTTGCTCATCCCACCAAGACGTACCATGTTGCAGTGAGGTTGTATGAACCGGCACCCAACTCATCTCGCAGGACACAGGACAGGGTCTGCACATAGTCCACAAAACAAGTGAGACTTTCACAACACATAGCTGTAGGTTTGGAAAGAGAAAAAATAACATCAACTTCTATGATAAGGCAAGAAAAAAACCCCATTGTATCAATATATGCACTCCTCAGGGTTCCCACTAAATCTGAAGAGAACAGACCAGTCTCTGGAAACCATCCTCCCTCCCACTGAAAGTCTCCAGTTTTGGGGCGTAAGACATGTTCCAACTCTACAGGGTAACAAGCCATTGATGGCAAGATAAGTGTCAAACAAAATCCTTTTAAAAACACTGTAGCAGCCAAAATCAGGAAATGCCCAAATTGTAACTGAATTTTCAGACTTATTCCTGTCCCCTTTCATACAATCACTACAGCAGTCACATTCTGCTAGAATCTTAGCTTATATAGCACATAGAAGAGGCATACAACCCAATAGGAAACAGCAGCATATTCAAACATTTTAATGATACCACTTTCTAAATTACGTACTGTTCTCTGCTAGTCTAGTTTTCATTGTACATCTACAGAGCACTTTACTTTTTTTTTTTGAAGGGCTATTTTAGTAATTTTTTCTTTGCCATTCTCTTTTATGTTTTCTAAAGCTTGATATCTGCAGCATCAATACTTTTTATGTCCAGCTCCAGAGCCTTGAAGTATGTTTTTCATGAAATTGGGAATAAAAAATATTGCAAATTTGTAGTTACTATAATTTCTATAAAACATTCTGATAAGCAAAATTTATTAATTATAGACTTCTCAAGACAACTTGAGAGGAAATTGTAGAACTTACACTCATTAGGAAAATCAAGTAATTTTTCCTGGGTCGTTAGGAAAATCAAATAATTTTTTGAAAGTGATCACAAAGCAGCATTTATATCCTTGTACTTGTTCTGCAGGAGCTCTGCTCACAGAGCAGTATCTGGTATGTGTTTTATACAAGTACAATTGTCCCGTACATAACACACTTGTCTCTCTGGATTTCAAGGCAGGTAAGATAGTAGCACAGTGAGAAATGTCTGCATTGATGAGTCCCTCCTGACAGCTCCCTGGGCTGACAAGGACTACCACCCTTACACTAGGAATGGGTGAACGAGGAAAGGCCTGCAGGACACGCAGCATGCCATGCTGGTTCAAACCATGCCTACAGCAGTGACCAGTCATTTCTGACATGTAAAGTATTACCCCTTTTCGATGGGAATAAAATTGTCATCATCTAGGAAAAGACTCAAGATTGTAACATCCATGCTTAAATCAAGCATGGGTCCTCCCCTACCATAAAGGCTGCTCCCAGGCTCCTGAGAACACACTACTTTGCAGCCGTCAGGCAACCAAAGCCTTTGATGTTAACCATGCTGCGAGCTTACTTCCCTTTGTTGTTCTGCTGCTTTCTTGGTTAGAGAAGCTGTACTCTCTGCTTCCTCCTTCCCTGTCGCAACATGCTTTATGCCCAGAGTGTTGTTTGCTAATGTGATATGCTCAACAACTCCAATGCCCAATCCTACAGCTGAAGCTGTATGCAGAGAACTGCCGTGGAATGCAGACTGTGTGTGCAGTGATGGACCAGGAACATCTGTTCCACCCTCCAGACCAAATGGCTGTCCCCACAAACAAGCTGTCTGCGTTTGCAGCCACAACACACAGCAGGTGTGCCCAGTGGAGGGTGCAGCCCCCTTCTAGCGTGGGGTAAATTCAGAGGAAAACTAAGTCCAGCTTTTCCTTGCTGAAGTCACTCATTACAAAGTTTGCTTCCTAGTCCTCAGACAGAGCACAGCCCACTCTCCCTACACAGCGCTCAGATTTGCATAACTCCTAACTCCTTAACCCAAAGGGTTAGGATGGTGGCCGAAGAAATCTGGGAATGTTTGCAACAGATTGGTCCCAAGGATGTACATATGATTTTTTTTTAAAGCTCTATTTAGACTTTTTAATTTTACACCGACTTCAGAATTCTGTTCTAAAATTTTAATTAAGGTTTCACATTTTATTTAGAACCTTCAATCGACTCTTCTGAGGGTTCTGGACCAAGCACTGTTTACAGAATCCTGAGCAACGTACTTTTCCTCTTTTTGCCTAACTTTGTTTTCCTAGACAAATGGGGTTAGAAATTTCTTGCATTCCTTTAGAAAGGACAGCAAGTATTAATAGGCTATTAAGCAGCAGTAATTAGTGTTCTTCTATGCTATTATGTTAATTAGTCAAACGGACTACTATTCCTAGGTAGCTGGTAAGTTGCAAGGGTATCTTTAGGCAAGAATTTGTTAACAAAATTAAGAGGACAGCTTTTTACTGGGAAAGGAATAATTAGGTGTCCTAAAACCAGTTAGTTAGATCTAGGATGAAATGTCCGTCCTTGGCAGCTTCAGAAACAAAACTTGAATACTTCTAAGAGTAAGGTCTGGACTGATCTAAACTGAAATTAGCACATGGTAATTCCCTGTCTTGCATCACACAAAATTCAGACCAGACACCACAGTGGTCCTCTATGATAGGAAGATATAATTCTGAATGCATCTTTTCTCCTTATTTAGGTCTGGGGCAGATCCAGTGCTCTGCCTACAAGCAGGAGGTAAGATACTAAACTTGCATGGTTCCCTGCAGACATGGTTGTCACTGCCTTTTTCTGTTCAGCTGATCTGTTCAGAAAGTCAGCTCTGAGTCAGCTGGAGTTTGCAGTGTGGGCAGGAACCAGCAAAAAATGAGGGGTGACCGTATGCACAGTCCAGTCCTAAACAAAGGGACTCAGACTAGGAGAGGTTCACTCCACTGACCCTGGCTGACCAGCCAACAACAACCCTGGGGATATCCTGTCTCTGCCACCAGAACCTTTTCTACAGCAAAAGGTATTTTTGGTGGGGGAAATCCTACTCTAATGTCACTAGGAGACATTTTAGTGCAAGGCAGGCACTACCTCTGCAGGCTCTCTGCTGGTGCTGCTCCCCAGAGCGGTATACAGCCTGGCTTCAGCCCTCTGCCCAGCTGTGCACCTTCCTGTGCCTGTCCTCCACTCATTACCGCATGGAACTCTCTTCCCTGGGACCTCATCTTGTGCTTGCTGTCCCCTGGCAACCTTGTACCATGCACATCTCATCAGAGCCAGCACATATGGTCACTAGGATGTAGGTGTACAACCTGAAAGAAATATCTGAGGACTTACTGTACTGGAATAAAAGGCAGAAGAAGATATTCTGGAGCCACTGTTTGTTCCTCATGGTGGTTCTCACTGGATGTCCTGGGGAAGAAAAAATCAAACCAAACCAGAAAAAACAACCACAAACAAGACTCCCAGAACCAGTTTAAAGCTCCGCTCAGACATCTACTTGACTAAGGTTGAGGTGGAATTCATCTTGCTTTCATTTAAACGTCTAAAAGTAAAGTGCCTTATTTAGACAATTAATTT
Source organism: Donacobius atricapilla (assembly GCA_013397315.1). NCBI lineage: Eukaryota > Metazoa > Chordata > Aves > Passeriformes > Mimidae > Donacobius > Donacobius atricapilla. Next base: position 112,452 of record WBMY01014661.1, read on the forward strand.
CAGCTCTCCTGTGTGTGTGTATTCCATGGGCTAAGGGGGTATGACCAACAGGCTGCCAACTTGCCATAAGCAAGGTCAGTGAAATCTTTGCTCCTTGCCAGCACATGTACAGAGAAAGCAGCAAAGTGACTGCAGCTCGGGCTACCCAGGCAACATGAAAGAGTCTTGGGTTAACTGCTAACACATTTTTTCTTCATTAGTATTGCAACTAGGAATGGCTTGCTACTAGAAGTGACATTGCTGCAGATTAAGCAGCTACGCAGTGAATTAGCCAAATGGAGTCTGAATATCATTGTGGGTCTGTGTGAAGAAAGCTAGTGACAATTCATTGATTTGGCCTACCCATAGTGAAATAAGCATGAAATATCTAGTTAAGGGACACCAGAAAGACAGACCAGAGAAAAAAAAGAAAAAAACCCAGCCTCCTATGTAGCATTCAAGAGAACAATGTAGAGTACTGACTGCAGGGAGAGGCTGCCCTGATGCTTTAGTGAAGAGACCCTACAAGAAAGTCTTCAGAGAAGGAGACAGCAGGATGTTTAAAACAGAGGAAATGGCATCACATACAAATGTCTGTTCAACCCACAGCCTCTGCTCTAAGACAAAGCCCTCAAGTTATATAATACATTTAAAGCTGTATTTTCACAGCACTTAAACATTTATAGAAACACATGGATGTGCACAGAAAGACTTAAAATGTGATCCCTGCAGAGTACTGACTGTTGATACCTGGTCGAGACTTCAGCACTGTTTTCTCAAGCTATTCTTAAATGGGACAAGGTTTTGGAGAAGCAATGTGTATTATTTTGGGGACATAGTTTCATCGAAAGCAAGTTGCCAGGATGCATAGACAGCAGGAAGGGCCCATATGCCATGCCACATAATCTGATCTACTCTTTTTATTAAAAAAACCATCACCTCTTGTCCTGTTGCAATAGACTCCGCTAAAATGTCTGTCCTTATCTTTTTTACTATCTTCCTTTAAATAATGAGAGGTTGCAGTAAGGTCTCCTCAAAGCCTGCTCTTCTTCAGCGTGAACAAGCCCAACTCTCTCACCCCGTCATACATAGCAGAGGTGCACCAGCCCTTGAAGCATCTCTGTGGCCTCCTCTGGACTCAGCACAGCAGCTCCACATGCTCGTCACATTGGGGGGTCCCAGACCTGAAGGCAGAACATCAGGTAGGGTCTCAAGAGAGCAGAGAGGGCGAATCCCCTCCCTCTATTAGCTGCCCACACTGCTGGGGATGAACCCCAGGACACAGGAGTTTCTGGGCTACCAGCACACACGGCCTGCTTATGGCCAGCTATTTACCCACCACTGCCGTCAGGTCCTTTTCAGCAGAGCTGGTCTCAATCTGTTTGTCCCTCAGCCTGGATTCATATGGGGGGTTGCAGGTATCCAGGTCCTGGGGTGCCTATGCTGCATCCACCACAAACAACAAGAACCCAGGCAATCACTCAGCAGAGAGAAACCCATGCAGCCTTAAAGACTTGGGGAACATTTGTGGTGTTCAAAAATTTCCCAGGTTTACTCAAATAATGAAAGCAAAACAAATTTAGTAGCCATGAGAAAGCCCCTGCAGCCTCATGTGAGCTCACAGACGTACCCTCACGGTGTCAATGCCCAGGTGAGACCAGCCAGAGTCGCTCCGGAGGTGCCACAGACACTGTCACACCCTGCTGTAGGAGCAGTGATGCAGCTGCTGCCCCTTCTTTCCTGCCAAGCAAACCCTGCCCATGAAGCACTGTTCCAGTTCAGCAAGGAGGAGCCCCAGGCACCCTGCCATCCTCCCTCACCTGTTACCAGTGGCAGGGCAAGCTCTCTACATTCATACTCCAGCCCTTCTTTCTCCATCACACATTGCCTTGAGTAAAAACCTTTTCTTGGCCCCTCAGGTTCAAGCTCTCCAAGTTTTCTCTGTATAATAACTTCTGTCATTACCACCACTTCTGGTGGTGCCATCTTTAGTCACTGAGATACAGTCCACAGTCTAACTCCACCTTGTGATCTCACCCATCTTCCACTGCTTTTCTCCAGATCTTCATTCCTTTGAGGAGGGCTTGCTGTTATCCTGCCATCCAGAACCTGCTCACTTGATTTCAGGCTAAGACTGGCTACACCATGAGCCCATCTCAGCATCACTTTGTATTGTGACTGTCACACTCTTGACCACCATGGAAAACAAAGAAAGGTGACTTGCTGCCAGGACGGAAGGAAGGACAGAAGGAAGGACGGAAGGACAGAAGGACGGAAGGAAGGACGGAAGGAAGGACGGAAGGAAGGACGGAAGGAAGGAAGGAAGGAAGGACGGAAGGAAGGAAGGAAGGAGGGGCTGGGCCCTCAGAGAGGTCTGCAGACCCACCCCTTATTTCAGGATCCAATTGGCAGGGCCTCTGATGCTTCGTACTCACATTATTGCAGTAGCTCCCTGCTTTTGTGCTCATTCCTGTCTTAATGAGCAGACCAATTCAAGGAAAGTCTTTGCTGCTTTTACCTATTGGACTGTGGCTTCTTTCAAGGGCCTCCCCTACTTTCCTTCCTCTGCTCTGAGAATGGTATCATCAGCCTGAAGTGACAGGCAGGACTGAACAGGAGAAAGTCAAAGCAAGAGGCCCAAGTAGCTCATTGGGTAGATGTCTTAGAGAGTTACCAGAGGCTGCCATCACACAATGGGGATAGGCTAGCATTCAGCCTTGTAATCTAGAAGGAAGATTCCTGAAGAAGGGCACAGTAGCAAAAATAAGAAAACCAGTAGGACCTGCTAAAATAGCTGAAACGAAGAGACAATACTTCCTGGTTTTGGATCCCACTGTCCCATCTCTTACCTTTGCCTGTGCCCACAGATTAGTCCAACATTTATCTCCTTCTCTTTCCCTACCTCAGTGTGGTAGGAAAGGACTGTGACCTCCAAGAGCATCATAGACAGTTTCAGTACTGCTGAAACTGTCTGACCTCCTGGCTGTGCTTCAGATTGTTTTGACAAGACATGGACAGACAAGACACGTGCAGAAGAGCTGGGGAAGCTGCAGCTCTGCAGCAGTGTCTTTGTGGTCTTTGATGCTAAAGACCTCCTGACTTCAATGAAGATAAATAGCAGCCCTAATTCTGAAGCATGCTCCAGTCAGGCCCCCTGCAAGCCTCAATCCCAGTATATTACTGGGACCTCCACCTTTCCTACATCCCTCCATTTGTTACACCCTTCCCATTTGCTTCCATCTGTCAGCATGTGGTTGCTCACCTGGAGGAAAGAATGGCAGTGGGCAATGAGCAGAGGCAGGAACTTAATCCCAGTCTGGTGTTAGAAAAGTCTTTTCTATCTCATTTCATTTTCCCAGTCTGTGAAATGGGGATTCTGAATCAGCTTCACACATCCTTGCAACACAGACCCTTCTTATAAAATGTCAAGCACTGTACAGCTCCCAAGTACTACTTCCACAAACTCTGTAGTATCCTTAGGAGACCACAGCAATAAAGCTGAGCAGCCATTCATAATATTCAATGTAAATGATGCTGCAAGTTTTTAATATACCAGGGAATAGGAAATAGGACCAATACAGAAAGACATTTATGAAGATTATTTTTGTTAAGGATCAGGAAATATAATGGTATAAGCTGCCAAACATGGATGCAGCCTAAGCAAACAGTTTGAAGTGTTTCCAGGAAATGTATGTACTTAAAAACAAAACAAACTCCCCCCCACCCAAAACAACAACAAAATACCAAAAAAAAACCCCCCAAAACAACACCCCAAAAACCAACCAAACAAACAAAAAACCCCAACTAAACAAAAAACCAACTGAAAAAACCAAGAAAACCCCACCAAACCTCAAAACAAAACTAATTAAGAACTCCATTTAAGTAAAAAAAAGAAAGGGGAAAAAAATGGTATGTCCAAGCATGAGAAAATTAATTTTTGCACCCAAGCAAAAAAAGAGTGGAAGACACAGTCCACAGTCCACAGTTATATGCCCAAACAAGCTTTCTTCTTGAAAAAAAAGTCATTGTTGATGCACACTGCCCTCTAATCACAAAACTGAAGCAACAGGGAGACAAAGGGGTGCTCCAAGTGTCCAGAGGCTAAGAGCAATGACAGCTGGGGCACAAGGGCCACATCAGCTATAAGAAAGATTTACAGTGAAGTCACGACATCAAGCAGGAACAAACTGGCAGCAGAGAAAATTGGTAGAAACGTGGACATTACCTGCCCTGTTCTGTACATTTCAGCCCTCCAACACTTCCATGACCAGCCTGGCTAAATCATTTCTGCAGCTGCAGACCCGCCTGGGGAGCTGGGGAGCAGGTGGATCTCCTCAGCACTGAGTAAGAGCAAACTACTTGTGCACAACCAAAGGCCGTGGTGTATTGGAATACACGGCGATAAATGGAGATTGACGTCACCACTGTATCAGTATTACTGTGCCAACAGAAGGATGTGGTGAGAGGAGGTGATGAATTCAGGTCCAAACACCCACACAACCCTTATTACTGTACTGCTCTTCTTCTTACGTGAGAAAAGGGTGGGAGAGCTGATAAAAACTCACCAGCCTCATATCTAAAAGGTCATAGCAAGGCTGGTGGACTTAGAATTGTGCAGTGAGCAGGCATCAGTGTCAAGGTACTAAAGGGCTAAGCCAAACTGCATAGTACAGCATGTGCTACGTTGGAGACAGTCAAGCACCACTGCCTTCAGCTTCCATCCATTCCCCAAACGGTCCCAGGATCAGGGCAACAGCACCAATCCTCAGACCACAGGCACCGAGGTCTTCTGGCTCCTACGCAGGTGAGGGGCTCACCCCTGTCCTTTCTCATGCCCGTGACTTGTGTCTGGGCTGGGTCTCTTTAGATTGCAAGCCTGACACTGAGGGAGGGTCCATCAACTCACCGAATCACAGCTTTAAAGGGGCTCCAAGGAACCCATGCGCACACACAGTATCCTTGGACAAGAGGGAAATGGGCAGCACGATGGAGGGGTTTGGCATACACGGCACAGTGTGGAGGCAGGAGGAGCTAGGAGCAAGAACAAGGCGCTGTAATAACCCAAGAAGGCAGCAGGCTGAGTGGCCAAGTTAGAAATTTCTCAGGCTCTTAGTAATATCTTTCTGTTGTGGGAATAGCACACCAGGACAGTGGTGTAGCTTTTGCCCCCTGATTACACAGGCTCTCCAAAGTGTGCCAATACTGTTATTTGTGCCGAGGAGGGAGGGGAAGAGCAGCATGTGTGATCAGTCCAAAGAGTGATAGTCTGACAGTCACAAGCCACACTAGTTTTAAACCATGTAATAATATGCATTTGATATTACAGACCTAATTTTAGAAACAGGAACACTGACCTTATAGATGTAAACATATTGCACCAAAAGGCCTGTTTGCTTCAAATTTAACTCATAAAAAGTGTAATTTCAGCCCAGCCTGCAGCAGTAATATTCACCAAGAAGCAAGCACAAAGGGCACACAAGGGAAGGCCTGGTAGGTTCTGTTATTCATGACCCAAAACCATTTTGCCATCACTGGAAGATGGGCAACATCTGTATGTATTTATCAGCAAGAATACACATTGAAAAAAACAACATTCAGGGCTGACAATTCATTTCTCTTGATATAAAACTAGTCATGCTTGGAGTTATCAAGTTCATGATTTGAAGAAAAGAAGAAAAAACTCCACAGAAACAGTACAACTTCTGTATTTTCTTCCTGTCATAATAGAATTAAACCAATATCCCCAGCAGCATCAAAGATACAGACGTGTCATAACTTTAGGGTCAAAGGCACTGTTACTGGCAGGTGACATTTAGGAGGAAGATAATCATACATTACAATAAGTAAAGAATGGCAGAACAGCTGAGACATGAGTAACAGTGTTCTGCTGGAAGGGAAAGCAATAGAAGAAACCACCTCAAAGCTCAGGAAACAGGCTAAAATATGAATGAGCCAGGCAAAAAGCAGAGGTGTTAGTCAGCAAAGCTGCAGGTTGAAAAACACCAAAGCTCCACAGGTGGCGGCTATGAGCTGACAGGATGCTGCAGGGGAGGGAGGAGTGCATTGCTTTCAGTCTGGGGAATACCGAATGTCCCCTGCAGAGACCCCAGCATCCTGCCCTCCTGCCTCCCTTCTGCCTCTGCCAGTTACCTGTAGCCATCAACTCTGGGATCAGCCCCTTGTCTTCCCCAATATTCATGAAGTCTGAACCCATACTGCAAGAATGCTGTAGTAAGAGGACATTGCTTTGGCTCCAGCCAGAGGAAAAGGGCTTACCTTCACAGAGCTGTGGCTGTGTACGTCTTGCTCACATGGAGGACATTGCACAGAGGCTTGTATCTTCTCTTAGGAAATCACCGACACATGCTGGTAAAGAAAAACAGGAATGACTGTACTTGTGAACTGACCATGACCATCTGAAACAGAGACCTCTGAGCTCTGAGCTCTGCTCAGGCTCAGACCCAACATCTGCAGCTGCACCATGCAAAGCATGCCCAGAGCATCTCTGCACGAGGGCAGCAAGACTGTCACGCATTCCCACAGTGCTTACCTGAGTTGGCAGTGCTGGCAGCACTCCCTGCTCCTTCCATGCAGGTTGGCAGAAACTGGCCCCCTTAGAGGCAACATCTATCAGCTTGTCCCCAGATCTCTGCAAGGGAGGATGCACCAAGGCCAGAACTGGCACACAGCTATTTATGGCAGGATCCTCATCTGGTCATCCTCATCTGCATCTCATTGAGCTCTGTTTTACCACAGCTATCAAAAATCAGCATGTCCCACCTATCCTGCCTGGCTGCAGCTCTTCCACACTTGGAGTTGGTGCAGCAATGGAGTGTGCCTTAGGCAGCTTCTGGCACCTGTCACAGGGGGAAAAACACACCAGCTGTCTCCAGCCTGTGGCTGCGGCATGTGCAAAGCAAAGCAAAGGGCTCACACAGCAAGCTGCATCTGTAAACCACAGAACATGCACTCCTAAACACATTTAGTGACTTCTCATGTCACTGGCAGCAATGTACTGTGTCTTATTTTAGGAGAAAAGGCAGGAAAGGAATGGCTTCTCAGAAAAGCCACCCTTGTAGCCCACCTCCACAATAAAATCTTGCTACACAAACCCAATATAGGAGCAGAGCCAGAGGTTTTAAATTGTAAGAACAGCAAAGGCAGCTTGACCAGAAGTGAGAAGAATTCCTAATACTTCTGAACAAGGGTCTGTTGCAGGGGCGCAGCATAACTCAGAATGAGGCCATGAAATAGCACACACCAAACTGTGTATAATAATTCTTGCTGTAGTGGAGAAAACAAGGCATTTCACGACTTCATTGCTCCCCCCCCGCCCTGCTGTGGAGGAGCACGCTAAGTCCTTCTGAAGCACCTCAGCCAGGCAGTGGAGGGGGAAGACCACCCAGCAGTGAACTGCCCTGCACAACCTTCAAGCCCAGGACCTACCAGACATATGCACTGGTCAGCACTTGCAGCACAGTACAAGCCAGCTCCTCCCTCAGCTGCTTACTTACCACAGGCACGGGCTCCATGGCCAGCCACGGCCAACGCACACCTGATTCTCACAGAAACTCTCTAAGGCATCAAAAAAAGGACTAGGGACTGGTTATAAGGCTGACCCACGCGTGGAAATTCTACCCCCAGAACGCAGTCCAGTGTTTTCTCACCTCATTGTAATTCTTGCTGCTGCGTGGGTGGCTCATTGCAAGTGAAACCAGCAGTAGCTGAGCTGGGGAGAAGCAGTCAACCTCAAACCCTTCAGCTTATAGCAAATTTCCCCATTTCTAAGAGCCGGGGAAACAGCACCAAGTAGGAAAATCCCAGTGCTATGTATTAGTCACCAACTTGGTAGCCTTCAATCAGAGGACAAACACCACACTCTTATGAATGCCCTGCTCTTTACAGTTGGGTAGAGACAGGATGAAGGAAATGGTTGATCCATCACTAAACTGGGACAGGAGCTCCTTAGGACACCTGCCATGCTCCATGGACTGGGGCAGGTCTAGCACAGTAATCCCTCTACCAAAGACAGGCTGTGGCTCATAGGCTGCACTGTAACAACCCTTGCTATGAGAATTGCCTCTCTGCATTCAGAATATATCTTAGGTCACATACATAGAGGCTCATTTTTACAGAGAGCATTCTGGCTAAGAGCAAAAAAAGAACAAACCAGCTGCTCCTCCCCTCATGAAGCTAAATGTGCCACAGCAGCCAGTTCCCCATTCTGTTCAACTAGGGCTGCTGCCAGTTTTTCTTCCCTTTCATCTTGCAGTCTTACTGAAGGGGCAGTATGGACATTTCAATGTTATAGAAAGACACAGGAAAGGCAGATTGGAAGCAGGACAGCAAAAGGGACAAATAGACCAAAGCAACTTTGGCCAGAGTCCAGCAGAGATGTAAAGTTCCTCTCAACAAACTTGTCACAAAGAATGAAAACACTCAGGATTTGGCACTCCAGCAGTGCTGCTGATAGCTGTTATTAGGCCCTCTGGGAAAACAGGCCAAGGTATGGCAATTCATTAAGCTTAAACATTGGTTGTGTTAGTGAGGTACTGGAAGGTGCCCTTTTCCTCACTTGACTGTGTTTTTCCTTTGCTTTGGAGCAATCTGCTTCGAAAGACAACAGTCCTGCTGTTGAAAACCAAACCACTGTTCTCCCTGCATTTTTACCTCAAAGTTCCTGCTGAGCTCTTGCATGGCTTCCGACCTTGTGACTTTGGTGCAGTAGGAGAGGCCTTGAGGGCTGTGGCCACGACTGCAAGGTCTCAGTCACAGAGGCGTGGTGAAAAAACTGAAATTCCGGGTAATGTGAGATAAGATACTTCATCACGTGGGAGCCTGGGGCAGACCTTGTATTCAGCAATCTGCAGAGATGAGAAATGATCTGTGTGCTTTTGTGCATGCATGGGCACACATGCCTGGGCATTGCAAAAATAGGCAATAATAAAAATTACCTATTTTTTTGTAAAAGCAACTGCATACAAAAGAACACACTTAGGAAGCACCTCTGTCAGGGCTAGAACACAGACTGCATGAATCATGCTCCCTAAGAGGTTTTCTACAGAAAATACATGGTTAGGAGAAAATGCTTCTGTCACCCTCTCTTCATTAAGGAGTTTTGTCATATAATTCCACGGCCAGAGATAAACCTTAGGGAGCAGGGTTTTGTGAGTTACAACCCTCTCATTTAATTCTCTAACCCTTTGTTCCTTTGGCCCTATCATTAAAAGAACTTGCTTCCTTATATAAAGTTTGTAGCTCATGGTGGGTGAACACTTGGACCTCCTTGCACTCTGCCTCTACAATGTAGGGTCACAAAGCAAGATGCAGAGGCAAGCTATTTAAAAAGCTGACCCCTCCTTCACCTAAATTAACTTGTCCCTACCCCCAAGAACCTGACTCCACATGCTCAAGGTCCTGCTCTATACTAGTATCACCCTTGTCATGTGGTTGTTGTTAGTTTTCTATTGGCAATGATAGACCTCATGATTGATGGGTTTTGCCAACAGTTGATCCTTACAGGTGCATGTTTCCAAGGAGACAACTCTGTTCAGAAGGTAAATGAAAAGAAGCCAAGCCTGTGGCATTTCTGCAAACTAGTTTCTCCTGAATTGTGAATGCACCAGCTTTTTTCCTCAGGAACCTATTTCACTCATGGTGAGTCAGGTTGCTAGTATTTGGTAGACAGACAGGTGAGAAAGATGTGGAAGGTGGAGTGATTATGAGCAAGTTATAAATGGCACTATAACTAGGCTAAAACTTGGCACAAGCTATCACCTGCATGGCAATCTTTCAAAACAAATTGAAAGCCACTGAGTATGTGCTCACTGTGATCAGTAATTCTCTGTCCTGGCAGAAGCCCTCCATTAGCAAAAAGGACATGCCTGGAGGGTACCAAAGCTTCTCTCTTGGGAGGGCAAGCTGCCTCTCTCTGTATAAGCATGCAGGCACAAGCTGGTCCCCAGGTGGTGACCTCAGTCTAGACCCCTCACTGCCAGTTTAAAGTCACAACTTCCACTCACCACCCAAGGGGCAGATCACCAGCTTGGGCTAGAAATCTGTCACTTGAAACCCACCTGGGTTTCATAACCTGGTAATAGCTATGGATGGCAAAAGTGGCAGGGCTGAAGGACGGAAGATGGAACTCAGCTCACACTACAGCCAGGCACCATGCCTGTCACAGGGAGAGGGTGAGCCAGACTGCTGCCCCTCAGCCTGTCTCCACTTCTGGGTTATACGAAGACACAGGAACAGGGGTCCCCCTTTCTATGGGAGTTAGGTTCCATTTCACCAGAGAAACACAGAAGGGAGAGAAAGGGAAGAATAACCCCACACAGAAGGCCATCTTATGGAAATAGGGAGACTGGAGGGCAAAGCTATGTGGAAGAAAAAAAGCCAGGGAACACAGAATGGAGATGGTGCTTGGCAGGGAAGCAAGAGCTGCAGCAAAGTTGGCCCGAGCAGACCTCTCCAGCCAAGCACAACCTTCATGGAGGATTTCACAAAGAGCACAAGAGAGAGCACAGGAGTAGAAGGGAAGGAAAGCACCAATGGTGTCCCTACATAGATACCTCTACTGCTTTACCAACTTCCAAGAGAGATTTGCAGTACCAGTGCTTAGCATTATGGTTTCCTTCTTTATGAATGGCAATATAAATAGAGTTTTCTAAATGAGAATAAATGCATACATTTCAATAGAAAAAAAACATTATTCAATGGTTCTTAACTGTTTTATGCCGCCGCCAACATACTAGAGTGGAATTTACCATACTGAAATATATAATTATGCTGTAGAGAAATTATCAGCAAAACTTCTTGAATAACTATCCAACAAGAAGTACATACTACCTTTAAGCTGCAGGCTAATTCCCAGTCTGACAGGACAAGAACAAGAAGCCAAAAAAAAAATTCCATGAAGATAGGGTGTCAGACCACAAACTGGATAATCTTTCTGGGAAGAAACACTGCTAAGATATCCCTGATTCCTTTTACAGCTGCTGAAGTAATTGTTTGTTTCTACAAGACAAGACACTAATCACCAATAATAGCATTGTGTAAGTGCAAATGATGGTAATCTTTATTTCAGGTCTTGATTGAGCAGGTATAGAAACATAAACCCCATGCCAGGGCTAAGCACACAGGACAACATCTCCCACTGCAAAAGAAATAAGTTATGGAAGCTGTGTGATAAATCAATTACCTCCCCTTTGGACCTGCACCTATATCCCACTTTCAAGTGTGTTAACACGTTCCACATCACCTTTGTGTGCTTCCCACGCAACACACAGCCAGGGCAATAACCACAGGAGTTGTAGCAAGAACTCCTGCTTCCTGCAGCTGGCTGCTCCCTACTAAAGATTGTTCACAACTGGAAACACCAGCTGACTCTGGCCCTGCAGGGCTGTGGCTGCCACTGCTGGGTGCTAACCCTGACTGTCCCCAACCCCCCAGGGGTCTGCAATATTTTAAGTTTAGCCCAATACTGTCCAGAGATGCCGGTAAGTTGGCTGCTGAGCAACACCCCCTGCCCCCGTCTGCATACTCTGGCACCTCTTCACTTCCCCCTGCATCCCCAAGTTCCCTCAAGTGGTTGTGTGAATGGCACACAGTATTTTAGTGGAAGTCAGTATTTTAGTCTGCTATCACCATCCTCCAGCATTACTTTACCAGCAAGGTTAAAGCTTTTCCATTTTGTTCCCTTTGTAGCTCTTTCTCTGCTGTTGAAATCTTGGCATTTCATCTCCAACAAATGCAACAGCTGTTCATCTCTGCTGGTATTTTCATCATTGCTATCACCAGGCAGCTCATTAGTGCTGTTGATCCAAGGGCTGCCATCACTAGTCTGTGTGCCATTCTCACTAGATGCTAAACCTGGGACAATGGTGCAGTCAGAACCCTGAACAGCCAAACACACACCGTCCTTTATCCTCGGATCAGGTTCATAGATTGCAGTATCTGGAGGTGCTTCACTCATGTTGTTGCACAGACTAATGAAGGATTCATACAGTGATGTAGAGATAACCTCATTGTCACTGTCCCAGTACAGACCATTACATTTACCTGCACTATCAAAAGGCTGATAACCAGATGGCTGAGCTGCAGTGGGGCAAGAAATTATATTGGCTTTCCTTTGAACATTTTGATATATTACTTGCTTACATATTTCTTCCTCTGAAAGAAAAGCTGAAGCACCTTCTTTTGCATGTGTGGAGAAAGACAGAAAATCAGTATGTTCTGAACAGGTGTTTGGAGAATCAAGCTCAGTGCTGGGAAATCTGTGGCTGTTATAACACGTCTGGTTGCTAGCAGGCTGAGTGCTTTGATCTCTGCAGCTGCATTCCGGCGTCTCTGACAAGTGCCTCAAAGGTGGTGAGGAAGGCACGCCTTCAGAGCACAGAGTCAGGCTGCTGTTACCCATTGACTCAGACACCAGGGCATTGAAGCTCCTGTATGCAGAGCCGCTTGGTTCCTCACATGCAGACACAAGTGTATTAAAGCTCCTGTAGGCAGAGCCACAGGGCTCCAGGGATGGAGACAAAAGGGTGTCACAGCTCTTGTAGGCAGAACCACACAACCCCATGGATGCAGACACAAGGGTATCAAAACTCTTGTCTGCAGGACTGTTTATTCTTTCTGGTTTGCTTCCAAACAATGATTTATTTGTAGACTCCTGGATCAGGACACAAGAGTCAAGCTCACTTTCAGAACTACATAGAGAAAGGCTTTGATGCACCATTTGTCGAAGATCTCTTGCATCCAGAGAAGCAGAATTTATGCTAGAGCTCCGATAGCCAGATTCAAAGGATTCTTCTGATAGTTCTGACTCTCTGCTGGCTGTACTACAATTGTAGTCATCTCGAGAGGCTTTGGTGAAAAGGGGAGCTGTATGAGAAATATCACACGGTTGTGGACTCTGGGCTGCACTTTCTTTTGGATTTCGCTGTGATGGATTTTCTGACCCAAGGTTCTCTAAGGTTTTCCTCTCAGCTGTGGGGATATTTGGGCCTTTTTTGTCTTGCATGTTATTTTCATCTGCCAGGAGTGCATCAAACATGTTAGCTAGTAACTCATTGTGTTCAGGATGCTCTCTGAAAGCAATGATGCTGCTCTCACAAGGCTCAAACATGGTGATCTGGTTGCCAGTTTCTTCTTGGCTCTCCGTTTCACTGTCTGTTAAACAGATTTCTGTACACTCTTCAACTGGTATTGTATCAGGGGTTAAAACTGCACTGCTGCCTTTTGGCAACCACTCTCCAGACTTGCTGTGGCAACTGCAAGACTTCTCAACATTTCTGATGTTATCTTTTCCCTTGAAGTTTTGGCTTGACAAACTTTGAGCCAGACAGTTCTTGCAACTTCTGTTTCTGGAAGTCAAAAGGAAAGGACAGTTAATGTTTATGGTACGGGAAACAACTTTATGCTGTAAAGCAGACGAATTTTTTTTTTTAAATCTTACTTACATTTGCTGTTCCATATGACTCTGCATTAAGTCATGGAACGGGAACTCAATTTCATCAAAGTAGCACAACACTGAAAACTAATAAAAATACAAATGAGATTTAGGACATATATGAACTGTATTTAGTATCCCTTACACTAGATAGACAATAGAATTTATTACATATTCTAATTCTGATGATCAGGAAAAGGTATTTTTTGCAAAGCTTTTAAATTACCTTGATATTTTTTACAACCAAATGGCTCTTTGCTGGATTTGGGATTTGATCCCACCATTCTTTCTTCACTCTGCAAGGGAAGAATGAAAATTACTTGTTTTGACTGCACTTGGGCTTAATTGGCCTACATTCTTCTCCTATGTTCTCCTTTCCCTCTTAAGCATCTGCATTGCAGCCACAGAAAGGGTTAGTTTTGGGCATCTCCTGCTTTTCATTAAACCAGTGCAAAGATGTTTGCATGTTTGGTATGTGACTGCTCTGCACAATGACCGCCACCTGTTATTCTAATCATGTTTAAAATGATGTGTGAAATAGACAGGATCTCACTTTCACATTACCACTTCAAAAATTTTGAAAGAAATAAAGATATTTAGCCATCATTACTTGAACTCCAGCAAAGACCAGGGTCCAAAACTGACAACCCCCTACTATAATAAGACTATTCTAGTAAGATTACTAATGACTATTCAGAAAATGACAGAGTGCAACTGTCCTGTGTTTATAAAATCTCTGCTCACAGACAGCTAGATAAAGGTGCAGAGAAAACCCAAGATTTCTGCGTTACCAGACATTTGGCTAATCAATAGCAATACTGATATCCCTATAAACTGTTACTGTACAAATGCTGTAAAAAGCTGGATACCTACTTGGTGAAACAGAAGTAACAAATTACAGATGCTGCCATGATCAGTATGCAGGATGTGGGCACAGCCATCTGCAGAATGTCTTCAGCCTTCACCAGGTAATCTGTAAAACAAGCAAATATTTACACGTGAATGTGCATCTAAATCCAAGCACTGGCAATACCAAATTATTTGCTGCTCTTCTGCAACTTAAAAAAATGCTCTTTTAAAGGACGTGAAAGAAAGCCTCCAGCACATAAAGAACAGACACGCCAGGTGCCAGCAGCGCTGGTGTGTGGTGTGTCAGAGGTGTCTCCACAGGTACTGTGCTCAGCTACTGGGCGTGGCAGGAGCTGAGACAGCCAGTGCATGCTGCCAGACCACTGCCAGCCCTCAGGGACAAAGCTAGCACATCACACGCTGCCTAAAATGGCATTACCATTGTCACTGTACTGCAGTTATGTTTCTTGTTCTCTCTGTTGCTCTTCAGGGGTTTTTATACACCCTCATACCTCTATTAAAATACTGCTTTATTTGCAGCCTATATATAGAGATAGACAGATATATAAATATATAGATACATACACAGATATATCTTGTTCCTTTAGACCCACTTGCTCTCACATCCATGTTACTGTTTAGTTCAAATACTTCTACTTCCCTGTTGTCTACTTCATTAAATATTTATAGAGAATAAACACATTCCTTTCAGCCTTTTTTTTCACAAGGCTAAGCAATCCAACCTCCCTTGGTCTTTGCTTCCATAGCTTCTCAAAGAGTTGCCTATCTATGTTTAGTGTCTTTGGAAGCCTTTACATATGTATTCACATTACATTCAAAATGTTGACGATGATGAGTCCGTAACTCTCCTCCAAGAGAGCAGCAGAGTAGGTAAGACTATATACCATCCTTTTACCAAGCTGCTTTTTCTGACACTATTACCATTGTGAAATTCAACTTCTTCACTCCATTCACTCCAGTAGGCTGGGTAGTCCAGGTAGTTACACCTGAGACTTGCAACGTAATCATAGCCTCTCTTCAAGGAGCTTGCAGTAATCTCAAAGCTTTTTGCCTGGTAGTTAATTGCTTTTACAGAAACCTGAAAAGAAAGTGAGAAAGTGCAATTTGATTTCTTTATAGGGTGAAAGGGTTAGTGACAGCAACTAAATACCAATAGTGTTATGTGTTTCAGTGACCTTTCACAAATGAACAAATGAATGACTGGGTACAATATTGCAGCTCATGTCATCAGCAGGTGGCATTTGTTACCTGCCACTATGCATGTTCCTCCACTACCAGAAGAAGCCCAGCCCAGAAATGCTGGAATATTCAGAAGGGTGTTTGAAGTGCCTCATCTTCCCCACAGAGCCACCAACCTCCAGCTTCCTGATGTCTAAGGAACAAATGAAGTTCAGGGAACAGAAGCATTGTATTTTCCATCTCTCCCCTGTCTACTGCAAGAAGCAGGCCAATTTGGGGTGCCAGTCAGAAGAGTTTCAATCCCCTGACATCCAGCTGAACCATCTTGGGGGCAAAGTGAACTGTGACAAGTGTGTAATCAGGAACACCGTGGGGCTTGCTCCTGCTGGCCTTTACACTACTATTCATGAAGTGACTTTCTAGAGGATTTTTTAAACCTTAAAGCTCCAGAGACAGAAAATGAAGAGACTGGGTGTCTCTTACCTCTGTTGGGTGCTGCTTCCTCCAGTATTTCACTTCATAGATGACTGGCTGTCCAGAGAGCAAGGATGGAGGAGAGTAGCTCTCCTCCCAACTCAGATTGAAGTTACCATTTTCAGCTTTCACAATGGCTAGATTTTTGGGGGCTCTCGGCTTAACTGTATGTTAAAAAATACAGAACAGGGTAATGGGAGAGCACTGACAGAGAGAAGCAGAGAGAAAAGCATTCACCAGAGACCAGAATATCAGCACAGGCAAAGCACTTAACCCTTTTTACCATGCCGTAGCACAACAATAGAGAGGCCACACCTGAGGGCCACAACTTCAGGGTATTTATTAACAAGCACTGATTCTTCAAGCTGACTGAACAAACTGCAAACATGGCCTTTTGGTGCAGTGGATGCAGCTTTCAGCCTGGAGAAACGGGAACAACCTGTGCCCTGACAGTAGCAGCTGCGAGGCTAGGTGGGCAGAGAGCTCCAACACTGCAGCCAAGCTGTTGTGGCTCCCTGGCTCTTGGAAATTGATGTGGACTTCTGCTTCTTTGGCAGATAAGCTGCAGCATCAATCAAGTATTCTGAAGAGAACCAGCTCCTTGGCCTGCCTAAGGTGTGAAAATGTTTTCTCTGAGTGTTTAAGGTGACAGGTGTTACCAAGAAGCAGACTGCTCTGACCAAACTTGGGGCAGAGACACGAACTGTGTCTACACTCTATCCTGTTTAGAGGCAGTCTCTTTAACTCTTTCTCATTGGTTGTTAAAATTCATCAGCAATTACTGTAAAAAATCTTCTGCTCATGTAGCATGAGTGAACTAGCATGAAAAATCAGAGTATGACAGAGACAGAAACGGGAGGAATTTCCGTAGGGATAACCTAGTTTCTTTCTAGAAACTGAAGGTAGCATGAATCCTCTTCATCCTGTAAGGTATAAGTAAAATGCACTAAAGATAATCTAAGCCCCCAAACTCCTTTTGGCCCACAGCTGAGAGAACACAGCTAGAGGAAAAATCACTCTCTGCTTTTCCCATTACTTACATTAATTCCTTAAGAATCTAATCCAGAATCAGGTTTCTAAAACAACTGAATTTTGCATTTAAGCTACCACAATACTTTGCACCTCTGACAAGCAAAAACTGTTCTGGTGACGTGAATGAGAAGTTAGCTAGGATTGCGAAGCCTGGAAACAATGTGCCAGCGACAAAGTAAACAAGTTCTTACCAACAAGGGCTGGTGTGACATTGTAATTCCACATATCCGTGCCATTGAATTGTAGGGCTAGAATATATGTGAGGCCCCATACAAAATAATCTGGATATATTGTACAAGTGCACCTTAAACTGTCTTTTTCATTCTCAGGAACACACATGTTTCTGAAAAACAGGTACAGTTTTATGTGATGTTTAAGAGAACCTGACACACTACTCCTTGAAAAGGTGAAATCAAGTGTCCCAACATGTATAACTAATCAAAACTGAGACAAGTCAGCTCCCAGAAATGTTTCCAAAACAAAACTGAGATCCCCAAATAACCCAGCCACTCCCTGGATATCTGTATCGCACAACTGAAAAACCTGACAGAAAGGCTAATGATTGATCCCAAATACCACCCTTTGTCACACTTCAGCTTCTAAAGGAACATACTAACAGCTTGTTAGTACAGGAACAGATTCATTGCCATGTATGAGCAAGGTTATTTGAATGTTGGTGGTGAAATCATGCAGTGAGGAACAGGAGAATGCAGATGCCTCTTCTTTTGTGAGAGATGATTTCTGGCCCAGCTCAGAACGGGGACTACAGCCTGTGCCTGAACACGGAGTTAGACACGTATGCAGAGACAACCACCTGGGCTCCAGTGGAAGGTATCTTCCACACAGGCTACAGACCAGTGAATCAAGTTAGATTTCTCATTAAGAAGGTAAAATTTTGCATGAAGTTAAGTTTTGTAAACTCCTAGGAGCCCCACCACTCCTATCAGTAGGACTTGATCCCTTCCCTGTACTTAGAGAGCAGAAAGTTCTACAGAAGAGTAGACTACTGAACAGAGAGTGCTGTTAACTGCAAAATCCATTTTACTTAAAAGGAAATAACCCATTTTACTTTAAGAGGAATAATCTGAAGTACATTTTGTCCCAGACATCCACAGTAGAGAGAGGGAGTTAAAGCCAATAGTGGCTATAGGATATATGAAGCTCTAACAATGGCAGTGTAACATCTTATTAAACACTTACGACACAGAAGAAGTTTCCTTGCTGTAGCAGAGCAGGAATTCTTTGGAACAATTGGTTTGTGCAGGCACCTTCCAGTGACAAACCAGCTCTTTGTCATAGTCAGTGAAGCATGCAAATTCTTTTATGTGTCCTGCAGTCATAACTAGGGAAAAGCAGCATACAATGAGAAGCAAGATGACCAGAAGACTATACTGAACTAAGCGGAAGTATGACCTTTTCATCTAAACAGAACTGCCACACATCTACAAATTAAGTGAAAACATTGCTATTTTTTGTGTCTGGGTAAATGGAAAGAGGGGCACTCAAACTGTCTCCACCTTTCTGGAGGCAATACCTACAGTCTTGAAGAGGAAGAGTCTGCAGTAGTAATATTGAGATAGAAAGGCACATCTCAGCCAACACGGACTTCCAAGAACAGAAAATCCGATTCCAATAGTTCTATTTAAAACACATCAGCATTAAATTACAAAACAGCATTGTCCCACCTATTAAATACAAAAGGTTCAAACCTGAAAATGCAGATGATTAACAAACTCAGACCAGGATCACTGCTTACAGTCATGACTTGTGCTTTACCTACAATGGTTCTAAGCTTCCCAAATGCACACTTTCTGCATCCCCCAGTGCCTAGAAGATCTTCCTGCCACAGTCTTTATTCTATTAGACACCTTTACTTCATTTCACTCAATACTTCCTGTTCTGTTTTCTACTTGTCATTGTTATGAGAGCATTCAAGACCGAGGAGAGACTGAGTCACACTGAGCCAGGCACTGAGGAGGTACACAAAAGCCCAGAGTCTCTGCACTCCAATGTTCAAATTTATAACTACTTTCACTGGTGGTATTTAGGCAAAAAAAAATTAGAATATACTGGTCAAAATATCTTTGTTAGAACTGGGATTGGAAATAGAATCCACAATCCTCAGTATCCCTTCCAGCCTCACTTTCCGCTATTTCAATGTGCTCCCTCCACAAGAGTGATACACAGAACAGAAGAGGACAAGCTAGGTGACAGTAAGTTCATGTTGTTATTTGGACTATCAGTGTGCCAACCCTGTACTGGACCCTGGAATGTGATCATTAGAAAACAGCTAGAAATAGCTAATACATTTATCATCCATGACAATTATTTGCCTTTTCTGAAGTTTGACTTCTCTTGCAAAGGTAAATAAAAACAATATCTCCATTTGCTTGCACAAGCTGTACAAATATAAATCCTTTTCTGCTTTACATGTCAATCTCCTGTAAAAAATTCAAAATAGCTTTGACTGTTTTTTTGAATCCTATTAATTAAGATTTTCTGAGAATTTCCAAAGGGATTCTGCTAGAAGGTTTTCTGTGGCAATTATACAAGACCAAATTGTGTGTACATGGCCCAGTATATTACCAACTCTCCATGCTGGTCATTTACATTGCAAATTCAAGACTCAGTTGCCAACTATTCACATCCTGCAAGGTTGTTGTCCTTCAGCCACTTCTGCTTCACAGGCTTATTCCTTCCAGTGGGTATCTAAATTTCAGATTATTCATCCCAAGCTTTTTTTTTTTTCTGAAAGTACCTAATTTCATTTTATCTTCCCTACATTTCTATTTTTCTGTAGTCCACTTGTGTTATTTACTGTGACCCAACTTCTGCATACTCTGATACAGTACAGGATCTGCAAATGCAAAATGTGATGATCAGATACCTTTTAGTGGACATGATATATATAGCACAATGGGATCTGTAAAATTTGGATTCTAAGTTGTCTGGTAAATTAACTGCTTATAAACCTAGACCTGACAGTGATTCATGGTTTCATTACTGTTTAAATATATAGAAAATGCTTTGGTTTGGCTACTAAGACTAAATATTTACCTTGTAGATAAGAACTTTTGCTGTTAAGTCCTTTCTGGATGGCAGTACCATATTAGGTTCCCTTTTTTCTGCATGGTACCCAATTCTTTAACACTCATCAAAAAACAGCAAGTCAAACTTCTGCAACGCTTTAACAGTCACACTGCTTTTTTATTTTACAATAATCATTACCCTGTTAATGTTGTTTATATTTGGTTACCATTTGTAATTTTATTGCTAGTTTCCTTTTCTCACTTTAAAATGTACATTTAACAGAAGTACTCTCAATTTAAAGCCCTTAAAGATGAATGACATTATTTTTCAAAGTGTTAATCATCTTACACTTTCAAGAATACTTATGTTAAATGAAGCTCTTCCTGCTATGTTAAGCTATGATGACTAACAGTTTTACTTTATCTTGCCATGCAGTGCCCTCATGTCTTTTCAGAACTCTAAATTATATTCTCTGCTCTTTGCCTGTCACCTTCTTGCTTTTCCATCTCTGGTATACCATATTTAAAAAAAAAAACTCAGATATTTGAGAATTTCCTTTTGAAATCATATACAGTACCGGGTTTGTTTTGAGTTTGCATAGTTAAAAGAGGGAACTGAAATACTGAATTTCTTTTTTAATCCTCAAAGAGTACACGATGCTGAAGAAACTTAAAATGCATAGTTAACTAGGCAAACAAACCCACACAAAACACAATAAAATTTATCTTTGATAAAGATCATTTAGAGAAATGAAAAGGTGGGATTATCTAGATCAGACAACCCTGCCAATGTGCTCTTGCAAACCTTGATCCTCTTCATTAATCCAAATTGCACTACTTCATAGTACATGAGACAGTAGCTAATAAACATTCTTTTTCAGAGACAGGGTATTTTAAATTGTCTTTTAACTATTTTGGTTTGCTTTATAAAACAAAACAAAATGAGATCTAAGAAACTACAGACTACTGTGGAACTAGTTTAAAAAAATACAGAAAGCAAAGCGTGAGATTCATTTTCCAGAAAATAGAAACACATTATTGAAAACCATTACTATATACATCTCATTAGTATTTATAATCAAACATCATAAAAGATGCAATGAAAACACCCCATGTTTATACTCAGCTTCTGCCAACCAAGCTTGATGAGATAACCCTTAAGGGACCGGCAGCTCTGGGGCTCGAGGCAGCAGCAGGTTGACAGGGCGGTGGTGAGGGACTCACGGAGATCCTGTTCCCTGCGTGCCCCCGGGACAAGTCAGAGTCAAGTGTCCCACAGACAGGGCTGCAAATCTGCTCCGGTCCAGGCAAGCACGCTGTGCAGCCAGGCACGCTGCGGGCTCTGCACAGCACGGCCTGGCAGCGGCTCGGCGGGCGGCGGGAGCGCGGCGTCCTGCTGGCCCCACAGCGCCCTGCTGGCCCCACGGCGCCCTGCTGGCCCCACTTCTCCCTCCTGGCCCCATGGCTCCCTCCTGGTCCCATTTCTCCCTCCTGGCCCCATTTCTCCCTCCTGGCCCCATTTCTCCCTGCTGGCCCCATTTCTCCCTGCTGGCCCCATTTCTCCCTGCTGGCCCCATTTCTCCCTGCTGGCCCCATTTCTCCCTGCTGGCCCCATTTCTCCCTGCTGGCCCCATTTCTCCCTGCTGGCCCCATTTCTCCCTGCTGGCCCCATTTCTCCCTGCTGGCCCCATTTCTCCCTGCTGGCCCCATTTCTCCCTGCTGGCCCCATTTCTCCCTGCTGGCCCCATTTCTCCCTGCTGGCCCCATTTCTCCCTGCTGGCCCCATTTCTCCCTGCTGGCCCCACGGCGCCCTGCTGGTCCCATTTCTCCCTGCTGGCCCCATTTCTCGCTGCTGGCCCCATTTCTCCCTGCTGGTCCCATTTCTCCCTGCTGGCCCCATTTCTCCCTGCTGGCCCCATGGCTCCCTCCTGGTCCCATTTCTCCCTCCTGGTCCCATTTCTCCCTGCTGGCCCCGTGGCAAGCACAGCCTTGCACAGCTGCTCGGGCCACACTGGCACCCTGCTCACACTGAAGGGTCCAGGGCACATCCAGGGAAGGAGATGGCTTTCCAAACCTAGTTTTTCTTCCCCACGTAGAAAAGGTCAATATAAAGAAAAAAAAAAAATCTAAGACTTTTCNGTGGCAAGCACAGCCTTGCACAGCTGCTCGGGCCACACTGGCACCCTGCTCACACTGAAGGGTCCAGGGCACATCCAGGGAAGGAGATGGCTTTCCAAACCTAGTTTTTCTTCCCCACGTAGAAAAGGTCAATATAAAGAAAAAAAAAAAATCTAAGACTTTTCTAGTACAGGGATATTTCTGACATTTGAAGTTACAAATTTTATAGCAGGTAATTAATGGTAACAGCGTTACCTAGTGGTCATGGAAAAATGCTGTCAAGAAAAACTTCAGTATAATAATTTAAAATATTGACAAACATACCTTCGTTTTTTGTATATGAAAAGAACAGGATCCATAGGGTATACGGTGCAGCACTTGGGAGTCTTGCCATTATTGACAATGGTCAGGTTCAGTAGAAAAAACTGTGCTGCAATTCTGCCAACAGAAAACATAATAAGCTTACATCCCTGTCTCAGTTAAAGTAAAGGTGTAGTTTTTCCTACCACTCTGCTACAGTTAGGTTAGAATTCAGACCCTTTGCTGTACCTGTTTCCCACCTCTGGCCCCTAAAATTAGCTCATGGAATGAGATGTAGAAGAACAAGGAGAATACAAATGAGCTAGAAGACTTTTCTGCAAAATTTTAATTACAGAGGATACAGGACTGACATTGGCAGTGGAGCTACTCTCTTTAGCTACCAGAAAAGAAAAGTAGCTAGTATGTAAAGGGTTAAAAACGGCAAGCACTAGACCAAAATCAGTGACATTGTCACCAAAGCCCTATGATTCCACTCAGATAAGTGAAAGAATTCGAGAATGAAGTGTCCAATCTGTTGACTAAAATGTTTTCCCCAAGTCCTATCACCAGTACCTTGACAATCTGAGTATTAACCTCTTAAACAAATTTACCAAAGAACTCTGAGCATTGCTCCAACAGAATGCAGATTCATTAAAATATTAAATAATTAGAAATTGTAAAACACATACCTAATCATGATATAACCAGAACAACTTTGGAGAAGGAAAATAATGCAGCTTTTATGTCCCTAAGCATAGCAAAACTGTCTAGGTAGATTGAAAGCAGATGAAATAATTAATTTTCAACTTAAAAATAGCAAGTGTCCTCAANAATTTCATTTTATCTTCCCTACATTTCTATTTTTCTGTAGTCCACTTGTGTTATTTACTGTGACCCAACTTCTGCATACTCTGATACAGTACAGGATCTGCAAATGCAAAATGTGATGATCAGATACCTTTTAGTGGACATGATATATATAGCACAATGGGATCTGTAAAATTTGGATTCTAAGTTGTCTGGTAAATTAACTGCTTATAAACCTAGACCTGACAGTGATTCATGGTTTCATTACTGTTTAAATATATAGAAAATGCTTTGGTTTGGCTACTAAGACTAAATATTTACCTTGTAGATAAGAACTTTTGCTGTTAAGTCCTTTCTGGATGGCAGTACCATATTAGGTTCCCTTTTTTCTGCATGGTACCCAATTCTTTAACACTCATCAAAAAACAGCAAGTCAAACTTCTGCAACGCTTTAACAGTCACACTGCTTTTTTATTTTACAATAATCATTACCCTGTTAATGTTGTTTATATTTGGTTACCATTTGTAATTTTATTGCTAGTTTCCTTTTCTCACTTTAAAATGTACATTTAACAGAAGTACTCTCAATTTAAAGCCCTTAAAGATGAATGACATTATTTTTCAAAGTGTTAATCATCTTACACTTTCAAGAATACTTATGTTAAATGAAGCTCTTCCTGCTATGTTAAGCTATGATGACTAACAGTTTTACTTTATCTTGCCATGCAGTGCCCTCATGTCTTTTCAGAACTCTAAATTATATTCTCTGCTCTTTGCCTGTCACCTTCTTGCTTTTCCATCTCTGGTATACCATATTTAAAAAAAAAAACTCAGATATTTGAGAATTTCCTTTTGAAATCATATACAGTACCGGGTTTGTTTTGAGTTTGCATAGTTAAAAGAGGGAACTGAAATACTGAATTTCTTTTTTAATCCTCAAAGAGTACACGATGCTGAAGAAACTTAAAATGCATAGTTAACTAGGCAAACAAACCCACACAAAACACAATAAAATTTATCTTTGATAAAGATCATTTAGAGAAATGAAAAGGTGGGATTATCTAGATCAGACAACCCTGCCAATGTGCTCTTGCAAACCTTGATCCTCTTCATTAATCCAAATTGCACTACTTCATAGTACATGAGACAGTAGCTAATAAACATTCTTTTTCAGAGACAGGGTATTTTAAATTGTCTTTTAACTATTTTGGTTTGCTTTATAAAACAAAACAAAATGAGATCTAAGAAACTACAGACTACTGTGGAACTAGTTTAAAAAAATACAGAAAGCAAAGCGTGAGATTCATTTTCCAGAAAATAGAAACACATTATTGAAAACCATTACTATATACATCTCATTAGTATTTATAATCAAACATCATAAAAGATGCAATGAAAACACCCCATGTTTATACTCAGCTTCTGCCAACCAAGCTTGATGAGATAACCCTTAAGGGACCGGCAGCTCTGGGGCTCGAGGCAGCAGCAGGTTGACAGGGCGGTGGTGAGGGACTCACGGAGATCCTGTTCCCTGCGTGCCCCCGGGACAAGTCAGAGTCAAGTGTCCCACAGACAGGGCTGCAAATCTGCTCCGGTCCAGGCAAGCACGCTGTGCAGCCAGGCACGCTGCGGGCTCTGCACAGCACGGCCTGGCAGCGGCTCGGCGGGCGGCGGGAGCGCGGCGTCCTGCTGGCCCCACAGCGCCCTGCTGGCCCCACGGCGCCCTAGCAGGTGAATGGTGTTGGGTGTTCTCCAGAAGCTTGGTCAAATTCTGAAGTAGAAAAGACCATTGAAAGGTATTTGCGGACGGCAGTTCAATACTGTCTTCCCCAAGCCAACCATGCAGCAGAACCACATTTAACAGGTCTGACAGAAATGAGTCTGTCTGTCTGACTGAAAATAGCCATCTTAGAAGTTAAAGGACATTGTTAGTGAAAATAGAAGATCAGAGAGGAGACTCTTCTGTGACCTCCTCTGGGGCAGTTACTGCTTACCTAGTAATAAAGGACAAACCTGAAAGAAAAATTTCTCATAAGAGCTTGAGAAAACTATTACTCAAGAGATGAGTTTTTCATATTCTGAGAATAGATGAAATGTACCTAAGCAGCATAATACATTTTTTAAAAGAACACAAGCATCTCTGTTGCTCTTCAGAAAAAAAGAGCCAACTGCTCTGGCATAAAAAAAAAATTCCTTAATTTCCTTTTTTCCTGGAATTCTCAAGAGAGGAAGCATTTGCTTTCCATTGTTAGGTAATACTGCCACATGACTGGAGTTCCAAGAAACTCTCAGAACTCTTAAGACTTTGGCAGAGAATCCTGAACCACGTAATCATGTCCAAATGAGCAGATGGCAGATCAAAACCATCTCCTCATGGAAAAATGGATCTGCAGATGTGGATGAAAATGGAGTTAAGCCAGAGCTTTAATGAAATTGCAAAAGGAGAAAATTTTAAAATATTCAAAGCACTTCTGCCTGTTAACCTCTTAAATTTTTCATTTTAACAGACAATGAAATACCAATCCTAAAAAAGTATGTAACATATATAGACAATACTAAAATTGCAGCAAACGTAGTAACTCTGATATATTTGAGGAAAGTAAATTGTAAAGACCTAAGTCACCTCCCCAAAACTAGGAAAGAAATCTCTGTCAGGGTTAGAAGCAGATCTACATGATTACTGGCACAAGCTACATGTTGTGATCACTTAACCTTTCAGTTTCTTGAAAAAAAATATGATGCAATTAAAATTATTTCATTCACTATCAAGAAAAACGGTACTAACTTTTGGTCTGGTCTTTTAAGGAAATTGGAGTCACGTTTCATGAACAGGTGTAATCTGCAAAACTGTTTTTTAAGAGTAACTGCTACCCAAAGCAAGAGGTTAGATATTAAACAAGACTGCTTAACGAACCGTTGCTGCAATTGTACAGCTGAAGCATCCCTCCTGTTTAAAACTGCTTCCTTTTAAAACTGAGGCACACCTTGTCTTACTTTCTAGTTTAAAGCGCTGGCTATAAACGCTCAATAAAAACAGACGCGCGGTACATGGCAAAGCAAAGGTTAAGCAACAGATTCTGCACCAAACCTTGAAAAGAAAGCCCGTGCAGAGCGTAATGCCCTCTGACGAGAAGCCGCCCCTTTCCGGGCGCTCAGCACGAACCCCTCCGAGGCTCCGCGGGCCTCCGGGCACACGCGGGGCGCAGCCCGAGCCCCGGGCGGGGCACGGCCGGGAGCGGCTCCGACCGGGAACGCGGGCCCGCGACGGNCGGGCGCAGGCGCGCTCTGCCATCGCCGGGCCGGGCGGGTAAGCGCGGGCGGGTGCGGCGCCGGCTGAGGGCGGTGGTTTCGCGGTTGGAGCCTTCGGGAGCTCCGGTGAGCCCTGGCAGGGCCAGGCAGGGCCGAGGGCTAGCGGGCTGGGCGGTTTTCTGGGCCACTGCGTCCGTGAGCTGCGGCTGGTCCGGGGCTGCGCGGGTGGCGAAGCGGCGAGGCCGGAGCTGAGCCAGAAGCGGGCAGTCGGTTGATAACAGTGGTCAGGGAGTTTCCTGAGCCGCCTTTAATTACTTCAGGCATTCTTCGAAACCTGTAGGGGATTATTTTCTGTCCGAAGTCACCCGGTCTGATTGGCTGTGCTCAAATCAGGCTGTGTAGGGAGCTTTATCTAACATAATGACAGACGGTGTTGTGTTTGTCACCCAGCACTGTTATTTTTAGGTTTGGGGCATCGCAGTGGTGTAAATACCGTAGGGGAGGGTAGCGGTTAGTGAGTGGGAGGTTGAGTCGAACCGGCCCAGTCCATACTGTGCAGCTTTGATGAAAACCACACCGGATAGAGAAGATCCTTGTCAACGTTTAGAGGCTCAGTGAGCACCAGGGGTGCCTCAAGATCCTCCAAGAACACCGTCTGAGACTGTGCAGACTCAAGCGACTACTGTATGTATCAGCCATGCACGTTAAGCAGGAGTCGTGCCCCTGTGCCTCCAGTGCTGCCATAAAGTATTGCTTACGTCTTAATGCTACGTTGGTGTTAAGGAGTTTTATTCCCGATTTTGGGTGATGACAACAACACAATGATTACTTTGCTCTTTTCTGTAGCTAAAACTAGTTGGACTTTATCTCTTACACCCTTCTGGAGCCTCACAGCTTGTCACCCTCTGCATTCTGAGGACAACCTTGGGATCTGCTTTTTTTGTCCTCATTCAATATAATGGACTTTAATTGAAATCTTATGTACGCTTGGACTGTTGTATTCTTAATTTGCATGAACGTGTGCATTAATTCCAGCTTAAACCTCCTGCAGCACTTGAAGCCTGGTGAAACACTGTGATGGCAGCTCAGATGACCAATGCTCATCGACGGTTCTTGCAGGTTCTGATGTCTAATGGGATAACAGAAGGATCAGAGGCCAGGAAATTACACCAGTACTGCTGTGAAACTGATAAAGGTGTGTCTGTCTTGGTGATGAAAGAACTGGGGTTTTTTTTCCTGGTGCAGCTTACAAATCATTTGATTTCTGAAGGGCATGCACCAGCTAAAAGAAGTTTAAAAACTGTAATGATAAAAGTGTTTCCTCTCTTTCCTGAAAGATAGAATAATATAGGAATGAGTAAACTAACTTCTAATCAGGTCAGACTCATATATAGTACTTTTTATTTTTTCAGGGTTGTTGTTTATAGGTTATACATATAAATGATTTTAAAAACATAGTTTTTGACACTGGAAGTACTTCATTCACTATAGTAAGTGCTTTTAAGTAAATGCCCTTCAGTTATTTCTCCCAGGTGTTGTAGGAGAAGTGACTGCTGCAGAAACATTTGGGTGAGGATGAGATGAGGTTTCCTGGTGAATTGCTGGGCTTTCTTTCTACCTCACCTGCACTGTATTGTCCATTCCAAGTCCTGGAAGCTGTGCTCCTGCGAGGCTTAGGAGTGTCCCTGTGCCATGCCACCATGCTACTCACTCTGCATGGACTCTTCTGGTTTTCTGTGAATTTGTACCTACTTACCCATAGGTGTAAGGTCAGAATGAAGTACTCTATTTGTGTGTCTCTTGAGTCAGGAACTGTAACTTGACCTACTTCTTCGATGCTAAAATTGTGAAGTGCAACTTCTGGTGCTGTCTAACCCCTGTTCATTTTTATGGAGAATTTTTATCGCTTTTTTTTTCCTACATAAGAGATACTGAAACAGCTGTTGTACAAAAGAGTATTCTGTTACTTTTCATCTTTTACCCTCTCTGAGATGTCTAAAGCTCCCTGACTGCTGTGTGCAGTGTTTCCTGCTGACAGGGGCCACGCAGGTGGCAAAATTATCCTTAAATATTGTACTTACTTTACTAGCATTCTTAGTGTTTGTTGGCTTTGTTCACAGAAGGAATTTTGTGTATCAGAATCAGGAACTCCTGGGCAGGAGCATCCTGTGAGTGCTGTTTGGCACTGTGCTGGATAGTGCTGTGAGGTTTGGGAGCAGGACCTTGGCCCAAGGCTGTTACACGAACGAGGGACTCCTGTGACTGAGAACAGGATTAACTTCGTGATAACTGCTTGTATTTTTGAGACATGAATGATTTATCTAAAATTATGAGCTGTTACTTAGCTTTGGTTTTTAAACCATAGCCTGATGAAGGCAACAAAACAAGAGTGTTGCCACTGACAAAATGTTGCTTTGGATGGAGGTGAGGGTTGTGCTGGTGCTCTGCAGGCAAGAGCCATTGTATACTCTTCCACAGAATGACTGCAAAGTCCATCTTAATCATATTTATGATAAAACTGCTGCTAGTATTTGCTTGGTTTGTAGAACATGACTCAGGATATTTCTTGCCTTTCTACAACACTAGAAGTTCAGGTTTTCTGATATGTAACTTGATCACTTATACGTCAGTAATTTGGGAAACAGAGCATACAGAATCAAGAAATCCCTCATGTATAAAGGAATTCAAGTCAGTGTATTTTTCTATTGTGCATAATATTTTTCCCAGTCATATTTTATTTTCAATTCAGCTTAGTTGAAGTCATTGTAATTACTGGATTGGTGCCCTGGGTTCCCTGCAACAAGGCAGAACGTCTGGACCATGTCAACTGATTTTAAAGGAGCTGAGCATCTCTGAAGGCCACGAGACAAGAGCACAAGGAAATTATATGTCTGCTGAACAGAACAGTTTGAATTCATGTTTGAATTCTGTCTCACAGTTCTAGCACTTTTACTTGGGAAAAATGTTTCACATAAAAAGATCTGCCTGGTGTGTAGTTGTTTGACTTTCTCTGTATGTGATTTTTCTCTTTCATTTTCAGTTTACTACGCGCACGATAAACTGGATGATTTCATCAGCACTATTAACAGCCACCTGCAGCCTTTGTTTATGCAGATCCGGAAAGGAATATCGGAAGACAATGGGAGAGCACATTATGCTGTAGTAGGTATCTGCTGTGCTGTGTTTTTGTGGGGCTGGCAGTGGCTGCAGGAGCTGCTGGGAGGATAAACTGTCCCAGCCCAGGTGTGTGGGAACAGGACATGGCAGCAAGGATGACAGCAGTGTTGCGGAGTTACTTAGTATAAACATTGCTTTAGTGCTGAAGTGAGATTCCTTTTCCATCCAAAACTTTCTTCCCTGAGACAGATTTTTAGACTAGAACAAAGAGAAACTGTCCAGCATCAGTTTTCTTTTTTTCCCATTCAAAAATCAACCTAGCACGAAAGGGTTGCTGAGGAGTGGCCTAAGTTGTTTCCCTCAGTGATCTGCAATGTGCATGTCAGGGACGGTTATCTAGTAATTTCAAAAGACCAAACCAGAGGTATTCTAACATTAGCTGCTGCTTTTAACCTTTCCTTTTGCCAGTTAAGTTGAGCTAATAATTAATAGTAGTAGCATCTGTAATAAGAGGAGAAAATATGGACAACTGGTTTTCACGGTGAAAAAAAAGGTGACTGATAACATAGTTCCTGTTGCTGTCTAGCACCAGACCTGTCTAGTACCTGTGATGGTCAGCTCTGCTGTAGCACTCTGTGTCAATTCTGGAGCTTGGGTTGTGGAATGACTTTGTCTAAGCACAGGCAGCTGTGGAGAATTTGAGGCTGGAAGATGAGGGGTCGTAGAGAAAGAACCTGAATACTGTCAAGTGCCCCTCAAAGAACTAACAGTTATGTTAATTGTAAGATGATGTACTCTTAACCTCGGGTGTTTTTACAGCTTCTGGTGTGAAACTACATCGGCATGTTTTATCAGTTTATTTTTTTGTAGGTGAATTTGGCAGAAACTGAAGTTACTAAAATGGCATCTGACTACACAGAAACAGAATTAGAATTGTTCAGAAAAACAGTAAGTATGTCAGTTATCACTTAGTAAATCATATTATTTGTGAAAGTATCATCTTAAAAGGAATGAAAATGGAAATAGAGATGTTGAGGAAGTAGTTGCCATTTTACCTAAGTTAGTCTGAGATCAAATGGGCGGGGTGGGCGGGGATTAAAGCATGTGCCAGTAGTGATTTGCTGTTATAAGTCAGTTATGGGTAAGGCAAAACCAGTACCAGGGAAGGGCTCCTTGGGGTTAGGGACTCAACACGCCTACTTTTAGTTACACAAACAACTTTCTTCTGGATTTTCAGTTATGACTGCTGAGTTTTTCACTGGTTTCAGTAGTTTAGTAATATACAGTAGTTTTTAATGCTAGAAACATACAAAATGAATTTGCTTATTTGCATATAAATGTTTGTCTATGGTTATTGAGGTTTTCCCTCAAAAGATCTTTGACAAAGACCAAATAAAAAGAAGTGGATCTGTTACCACCGAGTATGTTCAGGGGTCCCTGAATGCAGCTTCATTAGGCAGTATATATTTGTGGAAATATTTTCCTGGAAAAGATTTAAACTGTCAAGGGGACAATGATTGTTTCAGCTTTTGGCCTTTGTTTTACAATTCTGGTTCAAGCCATATACTGTAGTATCTCTCATATACATGGATGCTACAAAAATGCACGTCAGGTCATTACTGTAAGGTGTGTCTGACTAATTGCAGTGTTTCTAATACTTGGTAATGTTTCTTCCTGTAGATGGACCTAATCATTTTATCAGAAAATGGCTTTGCCTCATCTACAGATATTTTAAACTTGGCTGACCAACTTAAGACAAAGAAAATGAGGAAAAAGGAAGCAGAACAAGTGTTGAAAGCTTTTGTGGAGGATAAGTGGCTCTCTGAGGTAACTGCATTCAAATGTTTGTAGTTCAGTGGGTGCAGCTACCATGTTCTTAGGGATGTGGTAGCTGAGACTGGAGCTCTTGAATGAATGATGCCACAAATGGTCTTATGGGGCCCATGCTTATTGCTGCTCCAGTGATTTCTGCAGAAAAGGAAGCAGACTTACAGGAGAAAGTCCTTGGGTAGGTCTGTGTAGGACCATATGGTTTCAGCTTCTTGTAT
The DNA here is from genome assembly GCA_013397315.1 of Donacobius atricapilla. Lineage (NCBI taxonomy): Eukaryota > Metazoa > Chordata > Aves > Passeriformes > Mimidae > Donacobius > Donacobius atricapilla. The sequence goes on from WBMY01014661.1 coordinate 144,104, forward strand.
CTGGGCCAGGTGGGTTTGTGCGTCCAGTCCAGCCCAGTGACACACAGACATCCTTTGGACACAACAGCACAGCATCCTTCAACCTGGAGCAAGAGCTGGGGAAAGCTCTTCAGAGTGATCAGTGCTGTTAGTTGCATTTAGAATTTCCTGACAGGGAGTAAGGCCGGGCATGTTGAGAACTCCTGCACCAGAAATGCCACTGTGCACATGGTTACACCTATTTTATTTTATGAGGGAGCAGTAGAGATGAGCTCACCATGTGGACACTGCCAAGTGAGACCTCAATCCCTTTTCTGCTGGAGTCATTGCATCATAGATCTCCAGCCTGCTGCCACACAGTTACTTGTATGTTAAGTTGATTAGGCAGACATTTCTAAAGATACATCAAGCAGGAAATGCCTAGATTTTGTTAAAAGCTGGGAGAATTTCCTCTAACATATAAAGGGAGGATCCCAAAACAGTATGCCTCTATTAAGGAGTGCATGCTTGCTCATCTATGCTTCCCAAGGACTAGATCTCTATTAAAGGTGTGGAATTTTATTCTGCTCCTCTAAACGAAGGAGTTCTGCTATTTCAAAAGGTGTTCTGGCATTGCATTGTACTACCATATTGGTTTTGTGATGGTAGAAAAAAGTGGCTTGTTAACAGGTGGTTAGCAAAGTCAAAAAAGGTAAAAGAATTAAAAGAAATTCCTCATCTCAACACTTGTTTCCTTAGAAAAATGGAGAATATACTCTGCATACTCGTTGCATAATTGAAATGGAACAGTACATTCTCAGCAACTACCAGGATGTGGCAAGGAAATGTAACATCTGTCACAGCCTCGCCATCCAGGTAACATGTCTTGCTACCTTGGCCAATGGACTTGCATGATCATAGCTAAGGTTTGTGATGCTTTCCCTTAGGTTATAATCGTGGTCTTGTCATCTGGTCATGGTGCTCATGCATTTTGTAAAAAAACCCTTTTTTTTTTGTCATTTTAGGCATTTTATCTTCTGTCTTTAGAAATAAAATTGTCTTGGAGCAGTGTCTCCAAGTGGAGAAGTGCACTAATGCAATGGGGAACACGGTTGTGCTGTCTGGCTTTCCAAACCAGCATGTCAGAGATAAACACCTGATGCTGAAAGAGGTTTAGCAGTTGGGTGGTAACAGTGTCCTCTTTGGGCCTTGCCAGTAGAGGTCATAGTGTGACATTCATTCTTGGTCCTGGGATTTAAATTCAGGAGTTGCTTGTGTTTGGAGCTCAGAAGGAACGTGTGCTATGCAGAGCATGCTAAAGCAGTGTGTTTTGGCAGCTGGGATGTTACCCGTTCCACACTACTTAATTAGTTACAGCCTGGGTTCCTATTCCAAAACTTCTACATTTTCTTGCTCTGTGAGCCTGCATCTTCTGATTTGTGCAAATAACATGCTCCCACGCTACTTTTTCCATCCCAGTAAGTCTCCTTTACTGCACTGAAATTGTCTTTCAAGCTAATTTTTGTCCATATAGGGAAATAGCATTTCCTATTTTACAGAAAAATACCTCTTTTTACCATTTACCAGCACTGACTGTTGAGTGTGTCCACCACCCGTATTGTGGGAACCATTCTTTGGAACAAAGCATTGCATATCTTCTGCTCTTTGTAACAACTTTCTCTTAAATTGAAGGAAAGGTTTTATGAATCAACACTCTTGATTTCAGAGCCAAGTATGTGAATCCTGTGGAATTGGAATGCACTTACCTTGTGTCAGAAAGTACTTCAGAGGCCAGACTGAACCCCGCTGTCCCAAGTGTAATGAATTCTGGTCTTGTGACACCCCAGGTAACAAGCAATGTATTTTTAAGAAAATTGAATGTAATAATACTAGGAAATGGGCTGTAATGTTCAGTGGCACTGCCTGTATTATTTATAACTCTGAGTATCAGCTGTTTCTGACTTCAGTGGTATGTTTCAGACACTAAACCACAAAGGCAGTGTTGAGACCCCGCAGTGCCCAAGGACTGTCACAGGGGCGTAGCAGACCTTGGGCATATTTTTTATAACTATCTTTAGGAGGGGAGGGGGGAAGGAATAGAGGCACACACGACCCATGACACTAAAACTTCTGGAAATACCAAGCTTTTAAGTATCTCTTTGTAATTCCTCCATTTGTCCAGGGAAACCGGACATTGTGAACAGCAACAGAGGAATATACAAAGCATTTCAGAAAAGGAGGTTATACAATATTACCTATTTTTTGTGTGTTGTTCATTAACCTTCCTTTAGTTTTCTTTACAGGTGTGAGTCGGATGGGCTGCTAGACTCACCAGAGAGCTCCATTCTTGGCCCTAGATGATGCCAGTAAAACCTGATGTCTGTGACATCTGTTTGCCCCCACTCTGGCTGAACAGCCAGACTGTATTGTATTCATTAGTAATGTAACAATGCTCAGTGTACTCATTTTCTGAAGTTATAATAATCTTACAATAAAACTATCTTTGATGTTCCTGTTCACGGTAATGCCTGCACAGCTTTCTTGGAGGCTGTTTTGTGTTTGTAATTCTCTGTATTCTTGGGTTCGGTCTCTCCCTGCATGCTTGGGGATAAAAGATGCAAATGTTTGAGTTGGCCCTGTCAGCTGATATATGCAACTGAACTCTTGAAAGAAGCCTTTCTCAGCAAGTGCTCCCTGTTTGTACAGGGACAGTACAAATTCAGTTGTGCAATGGAAATGACAGCTGCTGTAGCACCTCAAGCAGGTGAAAAATCAGTGCAGTATGTGCAAAGCAGCTGGCTGAGTGTCTGACCTAGGGCTGGAGTTGGAACACTTCTAGTTGGCACTGTGGTTGTTCTGTCCCTTCTTTATGTGCAGAAGAATTTGTCTTGATGTAAGGCCAGGTCACAAGCAGCTGTGCTCTCTAAGGAGGATTGCCATGGAAGGATTGGGAAGCAGTAGGACTGGACTCGGGGCAGTGTTAGCTGGTGTCTGCAAAGTGCTGAAAAAATTACCATATTGAGATTCTTTAGGTTTTTAGTCTTGGTACTTTCGTCTCCAGTTTTAAGTAAGGATGTTTTTTCCTTTAAGAGTGACTTGGAAAGGAGTCAAGGACTACCACACTGAAATGGCAGCATTCATGTCCTTTGTAGAGATGTGTGACACTGTAGAAAGGCTGTGGCAGCGGTTCAGGTGATGGTTAATCAAAGTATAATTAAACTTCAGGTTATCTAACTGCAATTAAACTATGGATTAACTTCAGTTACATTCTAGCCTTTAACATGATGTTATTTAGGAATGGTACTCCCCAAATGAGTGTCCCACCAAAACGCTCCAAAGCACGAGATGCTTGCTCACTCCCTCCTCCTCCTACCTCTTCCCTCATGGATGGGAGAACTGGGAGGCCCAAAAGATAAAGATCATGAGTTGCAGTAAGAACAGTTTACTGGAAAAAGCAATGGAATAAGAAAATGAGCAGTAATAGCAACACTATCAATTACAAAGTGTACAAGAGAGACAAAACGATTCAATCACTAAGAGAAGGAGGAGCCCCTGCCTGCCCCCGGCCTGCAGCAGTGGCAGGCTGAGGTGGTACAGAATAACCTATGGGTCTGGGTCATGCCCCTCCTGGCTACTGCAAAAAATTAACCCTATCCTGGCCAGAATCAGGACATAAGTAACTTCGTCCAGGAGACTAGTACCTTGCTTGGTGTTAGCCTGATTTTTTAATTGATTGAACCTTTAGGTAGCACCATCTCTATAGCTAACTCCAGGGTTTAGTGTTCCTAAATCCAAGTGGAAGATAACACTGACCTGGTTTTTCAGACAGAGGCTCGGGCAGAGCCCTGGCAGTGCCTGTACACAGGCTGTTCTGACGGATGCACACACAGGACAATGACCCAACATCTGCTCTTTAGGAGTTGCTAGAAACATCTACAAGAATGAAGTGGCTACAGCACCATCTTTCCACTTACCCATTGTGACTACTTCTCCATGCTTTAGCAAGAGTTTGTTGGTTTTTGGTTTTGCTCCATCTCTAACACTTCCTGAGAGATGCTACTTCCCTAATTTTGAATTCCTGTTTCAGTGCTATGACCACCAGAAACTAACTGAGAAGCTGAGCTCAAGCGATCGCACGTAATGCCAATATTTAACTGGAATAAACAGAATCTGTCCAGGCATCAGAATGCAGGACTGAAATGCAGCCTTTGTAAAATTTGGAAACTTGACCAAGTCTGGATCTTCCACATCAACCTACAAAAAACCAATCATCAGAAGAACATCTTTACTCAAATAAGATTTGGTAAGATAACATTACTGATGTTAAAATTTCAAGCAACTATTTACCTGACTAGTATTGTGAAGAATGTGACTTTCATGGGGGTATAGGTTTTCTGAATCTTGTGGTGAACAGAGACGGATATACTTTCTTCCAAATACCTGTATATAATAAAATAGATGTTTTCCATTGGTCATTAGCTGGCACATTACTGGAAGCTGCAGGCCATAACAGTAAAATAATAGGCATTTAACAGTAAAATATAACTGATTACAAGGAACATAATTATCTTTGTCAGTAATAGTCGCCACTATAATAAGAAGTTAATCAGGCTATTGGAATTCAAGTACCTCTTCTCTTGGAGCAGATAAGAATTTGAAATACCTTTGGGAAGGAAATGCCTTTAACCAGATTGCTTTCAATTCAAAGTTTAAGGCACCCAATTTATACATCATTATTTGGGCTCTACATAGCTAGAAATAAGAACTGAGAATAAGGAGGCTGAACCTTCATTGCAATTCACATCAACAGGCAGAGGTTCTTCCACAGTGACTGCTAAGCTTCCATCTACCCCCACACTCTTATTTCTGTGTCATCATTAAACCAGTTCTTTCACTGGCGTGCTGAAATGAGATGAGAACTTTTAAGGTGAGTCGCCTGGCTTCCCTGAATGCTACAGGAACTTGTAGTTTTTGGTGGCAAGATGTGGCAGCATGAATGGGTCAAAGCTGATTGCTCCATTGATGCCAGTGGAACAGAAGGTTTAGAGTGAAGATGCATACTGCTTCTGCCAGTATTCCAGACCACCACACGAGCTAGGCATGATCATACTTGTTGGGAACTGTCCTGTTACTCTGACTAATCCCAGCACCCTTGAGTGGCTACCCAACCATTCCTAACCAACCTCCTTTTCCTCTGTCTTAACATCCTTTCCCACATAATAGAACAGGATTTCCTGAAATCTTACCAACACCAAAGCTGTCATATGGACTATTTAGAGTTTGTTGCTTCAAGGACAGCACATAACTGTATTCTACAGACTAGACAAGTAACAAGGACTCCTGCCTTGTCCTACTCTTCACTATCACTGATTGAACTACTGGAGTAGTTTAATCTAGTAACTAGATTAATGTAACTCAATCTATGTAACTCGGGCTGTCCATGTGTTTTTAGGATGCCTTCCATACCCCAAAGGGATAAAGGATATTAATTAGCTAGTTAAAGAACCAAGTATTACATGGTACTTTTGGTGACGTATGGAAGTGACAAAAATGTATGTTCTCTGAATGCTTGAAATGTTTTTGGGACTGCCATCAGCTGTTAACAGCTCCTTCCTTCACTTGCCTCACTGGATTAAGACCTTGTATATTATAAGACTGCAGGCACCAGTTAATGGGCAATAGCCTGCATCTCCAGAGACTGTCTTCTCATTAACAGAAAAACTACAATCTCACCACCAGCCAAGATAATTTCATTGTTACTTCTGCTTGTGCCTTCCTGTACTGCACAGCCACAGTTTAAATGGCATCCCAAAGCAGGGCAATTTTAATTGAAAGCTGCCAGATCACAACCTGTTCATATTACAAAGACTCTCACTGCACTGGAAGATAATCTCCCATTTTTCAGGCAGAAGAAAACAAGTTCTGAGGTTAGTAAGGGAAGTATCTTTTCCCAGTTCAACAGCTCCTGTGAATTTTTCTTCCACCAAGAAAAATTCCCCTCAAGCTTTACATAGCATGAATAGTACAGTACTTCACTTTCAGAATGCAGCTATATGTCTGTGCTGAGCAGGTAGCACACAAGAGAAATACAATCCATACAGAGCTGCACAGCAGTTGTAAAAAAAACATTCTAGGAAGGCCTGAATTAAGCCTCAGTTTCAAGTGAAAACACAGGTTAGCAAGATGCAACTGGGATAGAGAAACTAAGGCTCAACCCATAAATAATCATCAGTAGAAAGTAATGTCACAGACCTGCTGGAAAAGTGTAAGCCTCTTTTTTTTCTAAGAGTCTGATGGGACAGCAATCTCCTTCAGTAAACAAAACACCTCTCAGTGTTTGAAGATTCAGAGTAGTCAACTGCTTGGATCCAGAAGACATCCCTGGACCTGTTCAGTGCTTACCACAAAAGGCCCCAGTATTTTATTGGGTTATTCTGCACTAAAAGTCATAATCAAAAAGCCTACCAAGAGGAACTCAGCAGAAATTATGTCATAGTACAAGTTTTAATTCCTATGTCACTGCATGCATGAATATTTTTACTGGGTAACCTGAAGTGGACTAAAGTATGTACCTAAGCCCAAAACCTTGCTTTCCAGATGTGCTGGCTTTGGCTGGGGTAGAATTAATTTTCTTCCCAGTGGCTGGTATAGGACTATATTTTGGATTTGTACTGACCACAGGGTTGATAATACAGAGATGTTTTCATTATTGCTGAGCAGGGTTTACACAGACCTGAAGCCTTTTCTGCTTACTATACTTGCCGTGTTGGCAAGGAAGTTGGGGGAGACTGGGAGGAGACACAACCAGGACAGGTTCTGTGATTGACCAAAGGATATTCCAGACTATGTGACATCATGCTTAGGATATGGGGGAAGAAGAAGAAAGGAGGGATGTTTGGAGTGATAGTGTTTGTCTACCCCAGTAATTGTTAAGCATGACAGGCTCTGCTCTCCTGGGAATGACTGAACATCTGCCTGCCCATGGGAAGCAGTCAAGTAATTCTTCGTTTTGCTTTTCCCAACTCCATTACAAATTTCATGTGACCTTGGAAAAGCTGCTTCCTGTGATTTCTATCTGTCATCTGTAAAACAAGGGTAAGTAAGGGTCTCTCTCAATGAGCAACACTTGTGGTATACAAGATTACATTCAGCATTAAGTTGCAGTAGTGACAAATACAATAAAATAGCAAAATAGTATCTGCCTGTTCTCTGTCCTTCGATTGTTCCTCAAGTTGTCTGCTCCCCTTGCCTCTAACACATACCATAAACATTTCCTCTAATGCATGCAGTAATGGCATGTGTAGAGTAACAAGAATACATACCTGAGCTAAAAAATTTTGCTGGGGATCCTGATGAAGAGGTGAGATTGTGCCTCCTGGACCAAACCAAGCATTAATGGTGATGTCATCTTCTTCCCCTTCCCCCAAGCAGCAGTAGTCAGGGATACTGATATCTTCTTTCAGTTCTGGGATCTATTTCCATAAAGGAAGAAACATTAAAAAGGGTACGTGTTGACTTGCCAAAACACATTAATTCACAGAATAGATGAGCAAGGCTGGATGCAAAGAAAACAAATGATTGGCTGGTCCAGCAAGGGTAGGAGAGAAGCAGCTGACCTGCTAGGAATCTGTAGGAAATTTTTTCAAATTTTCTGTTCTAGTGAGCAGGCTCTGTTGGAAGGAGAAGTGGGAGAAAGAAAGGGGTTTCCTCATTCTTCAGAGACGCTTTGCTTTTGCAGATATCAGAGACACCCACAAGAATGTTTGCTCTTCATGGAGAAGGAGCAGCTGATCTCTTCTATACTATGTTTGCTTCCCTGTAAGATTCCTTTTTATGTCTCCCACCAACCTAAGCTCTGGTAAACTGGAATGATATTTCAGATTATGGTAAACATATCAATGTTGAAGACTTGCCTGTCCAAATCTCTTCCCTGACTTATGAAATGGGCTTTCCAGGTGATAGCCCCCTAAGTATATGCTACATTGTACTGAAACAGCACTAGGATTGAATGTCTTCATCCCAAAAGGGTTTTGTTTCCATGTCTTGCAGCCAAATGAAACAAACCTCTCCCTCTGTTCCTTCAAATCATGGGAAAAGAAACTTAAGAATTTCTGTGAATTCTTCATATGCCCTTCGATCTAGTACAGTCAACATCCTTAGAGACAACTTGTGCTACAAAAGGAACACATGACTGTAGGAAGATAAAAACATCAGTTTTACCTGATCAAAAAGCTGGTGCTGGGCAAGGTATCCTACATTGTTCTGAAATGACAGCAGAGAAAAAAAAAACCCACAGTAACATACAGGTAAGACAGTGAGTTAATTTACTTACAGGTGAATAGAATTTACTTATAGGTAACATCCATTGCCAATGTCCTATTCAGAGCACTCTAAGTATTTCAACAGTATAAGGGGTCTTCAGAAATAGCAACTTACAGCTCCATTGAAAATTTGAGAGTGTGTCTCCACAATCAATAAATCATCCAGCTTGAGTTTCTGAAGGAAGCTGGGACTCCCTGTGGAGTCTTGACAGCGGACAATGCACTGCATCTTTCTGGCCAGACCCTGCTGGCACACAGAACAGTTCTCCTTCATGCCCTAGAACTACTTCCATACTCTGTTCCAGGGTGCATCACAGATCAGTTTGCTATGGCACATGGTCCTTCCTGCCAGAAGGCCAGGAAACAGAAATAGGGGGTTAGGATCCTCATCTGTGAAAGCCAAAGGACATTCCAGATGTCAATCAACTTTGTATTTTTCTTTTCTGCCTCAAGGCATATAAATTTGGATCTGATCCTAAATTTCACTAAGCAGTTTAGTGAGAAAAAAAAACAACACTGCTGGCTGAGGATCCCTTATTCTTAGATTCCAGCAGTCAAGTTTTTGCTGCATATGTATGTATGCATGTGTGTATGTATTCATCAAATTCCATCTATTGTACATTTGATTATAGCTAAAAATCAAATCTATTGTTGCAATATTCATTCCTAGCTTCAGGTCTTGAAAATATGTCAAACCTTTTAATTCAGAGCTGTGCTTACAGCACACCCTCTCCCTTGGTATCACCTCTGAGTAAGTTTGTTGTAAGCAGAACTGCTGTCTTTGCCAGTACCATGCTGCTGTGTTTGGAGATGAAACAACGGAGTGTAACAGACCTCCTCCATGATATACTGGCTGATGAAGTCACTGACAGTCATGAGCTGCTGAGACCATTCTTCATCTGTGTACCGAGCACCCAACTCCACGGGGACGGTGCGGCACCCTGCGACTTGACAGAAATAGTCCACACTGAAACAAAGAAAGTTCCATCACCTTCTGTACTGCTCTTACTAGTTTTGAATGTAAGGCAATGAATCCAAATCAGTCTTGTTGGGTTATGAAATTCTACTACCCTAAGTTTCTCTTGTCTAAACCCAACCAACCAGAAGAAAAAGGCAGAAGAAAAGAATGCAAGAAACAAGGAAATCAGCAAGCAGGTTTGTGTGTACATGATCCCACAACTGTCTGTATTGTTTCGGTTTAAGAGCCTGTTTGCCTCGGTTGTTTCCTTCCAAACTAACAAGATTTAAGCTGTTACTGTCTCTTGGCAAGGGACAGCCAATTTTTGCTGCCTGCTGCCACATTTGATAAAATGTCGTATCTTTTACTCAGTAATATTAGATCAACTCTCTGTCAGCATCTGTGCAGGTGCCAGTAACACCCATTCCAATTGTGGCCAGAGGGATTAGTTTGATGGGTGAAATACATCTCTCCATGGATAACAGTATTAATTCAACAGTGAAGTTAATATTTTTAAGTGTCTAAAGTTCACCAGTGCAGTACCTTCCCTCAAAAATGAGTAAAATCCCTATGACATAACAAGTGTAGCCACTTAATTTTACCTTTGGCTGTTGAACTTACGCAATTACTCAAACTAAGCATGAGTGGTTTTTCCCCTTTTCTAGGGAATCATGACCTTCACCTCACAAATACGTGATGCTCAGTACTGGATATGTGGGCACCATTGTGTGCATTAACCAGGCAGCACAATGCTGTTACTCAGTCCTGCACAGTGGTGTCTGAAACTCAACACTCAAAGATAACACTGAACAAACATCAGTGGTTGGACCTTTGAATGAAAAAGTCAACCATGCTTACTCATGGCTCTGAAATTCACTTTCCATTGCACTAATTACTGGCAAGCTCCAAGGGGTAAAAACTGCTGCTGTGTGCGTGACACAGATCCACTGAGCTGTGAGCAGCTCACTGGCACTTAGCAATGTGCACGTCTGGTGAGTTCCCAGGTGTTGCCATTGGGCTCCTGGGACGCCTGAAGGCTGGGCAGAGGGCGGCCTTAACCCATGAAGAGCCAGAGGCCGCTCGAAGGGTCATCACCTTTGCCCCGAGACAGTCCAGCACTGCCGTGTGATGCCCTGAATACTACGAAAAGCTTCCCTCATCTATGAAGCAACTTCCACAGAGCAGCAGAACAATGCTGCTAGCAAAATACACTGCCCACGGTATCCAACCTCCGCGAAGGTCTCCGCAGCTCTGTCGAGCATCAAGATATCCAACACAGGGAACGATCTTGCCTTTACCTGGACAGGGAAGGAACTTCTCACCTCCATTTTTTCATACACGGCCAGTGGTCCATGACGCCCTCCAGGACCACGGGCCGCTGCGGAATGAGGTAATTGTCTCTGAAGTGCTCCAGCGAGGGGCAGCGAAGGCGCGGGACCAGCTCCTGGGGCCGCAGCGCGGGCGGCGGCGGCGGCCGGCCCCTGGCCCACGGCGGCTCCCCCTC
>WBMY01014665.1:0-40494 GCA_013397315.1 Donacobius atricapilla
GCCCACTTTGCAGCCTGTGCAGGTCTCCCTGTAAAATGTGTCCATCTCACCACACAATTTGGTGTCATCAGCATTACCTTTACCCAAGCCAAATGAGGTTCAGATACCAAAGATATGTAGGTTTCAGGCGTTAAGGAGAGGCTCTACTTACCCGTGTGCACAGCTCATTATACTACCTTCTTCACTATCCTGGTTTCCCCACTCTGGCTGTGCTGAGGCTTCCTGGGAACTGTTCCATGCTAGCCGCAGGGGAAGGTGAGATATGGGTCCTGCAATCCATGTAAGCTTGCTCTACAGACTATCCTGCTTGCCAGCACTCTTGCATGTGTGTCTGGCAATCTGAGGTGGGTCCCACACCTCTCTGCGGGGGTCTGTCTATCTCCACAAACTGGAAAAATGTCTCTTAAAATAGGGAAAAAAAGCCAGGCAGATCCATAGGGTTTGAGTTCCCTCAAGACAGGGAGACTGTCATTTGGGATGCCATCTAGTAAATCAGCTAGAACCCAAGGTATACCCCGTGATAAGAGTTGAGCTCCAATCCCCAGCAGCACAACTTTAATGCCATCCAGAGCCCTGTCAGGGATCTGAAACCCAGACATATCCAACACAAGCTTGTCTCATCTATGAGTTTCCATCCCCTCCTGTTGCAATGCAGAAGAATGTCCCTTTCCCCACTGAGCTGTGATCCCAGCTGGCACCCTGTTCTTTCCATTCTCTCTAGCAACCTTTCGTCTTGCTTAGGTTTTTGAACAGGGCACAATTTATCAGATCTCTTTGTGCACACTTTTCAGGCTTTCCATAAGTGTTTTGCTTATCCTGAGTCAAGAACTCCCATTTTGTTTTCCTGCTCTCAGACTGTAATCTGAGGTCTTTATGGAAACATTGGCACTGTCTACAAGCATTACAACCTAGCAAATTTGCTGCCACATGCTGTTAATACCCCTGGATTCTCCATGTGACCTTAAACATTCAACCTGCCTTCAGGCTTTTCTTCTGCTGAAGAACTGAACAAAAGCCTTGAGCAAGACATAAGAGTTTTTAAGATCATCTGGCTGTAATAAAGACTGTGTCAGATGGAAGAGACAGTGTAAACCTGACAGTTTTCTCCCTCTATCTCCACTAGGTTTAGATGGAATGTAGTCAATGCCCATTGCCAGGGCAGTAGCAACACAAGGAAAATTCTTTTTGTTCACCTTACATGCAAAATATGTCAGATCAGAATTGTAAAAGGGACTGGTTTTCCTTGTGCAACAAAAAGTTACACAATTATTTTCAGGCAGATGTAAGTGAAATCTGGTTTTCAGGAGCATGAAACCCAAATATTGAAAGACATTAGATATAATCTCTGAGCCCTTGGAATCCTACTGTATGTGTGTCTGTGGCACGGAGAGGGGATTAAGAGAAGAGGCACAAGAAAGCAGAATTAATGAAAAGTTCAATCCTTATCAGATTTAAAATGCAAAAATTAAAGGTGCCACAGTCGCACGACTGTTGGGGTGATGGGATAATTACTTGACAGAGGTATATATTATATTAAGTACTAGGACAAGAAACACCACAGATACATGCGCCTCCCTTTTGCATTCGTACTCTCAGCACTGCCCATCAAAACTTCAGTCAGATTTCCTTGCAGAGCTGGGAAGAGCCAGGTTAGTGTGGCAGCCTTTGCCACCTTCAGAGGGTAAGCTTGTAACTCATTCAGCAGAACACACAACTCTGAGCACAAGGAGGAGACCCTAATATTTTTGAATTTGACAGTTCTTTTGTTTCCACTACTGTCTCAGTGTGCTCCAACACCCTTAAAATAAGCATAGCAGAATGCAGGGCAAAGAAATTAAACCAATGGTTTCATTTCCCTCATGTGGCACCTTACGGCAGAAACAACTCACAGCTGGGGAGCAGGAAAGAGCAAAGTGTCACATGCTACCTGAACACAACTGCCTTTGCCTGTGTTTGTTGAGCAGTGGACAGGCCATATGTTACATTTCCACTCAGTTCTCAGAATCCACATTAAAAATAACATACGAATAAATGTGTAACAGTTCCCGATTCAAGCTAGCCACGGTTAGCAGTGACTTTGCAATAAAGACATCTGGGCCATGGATGGTGGGGGGAAGGGAATAGCCTTTGCAAAAGGGGTAACAGAGGCAGAAGAGAGAGCTGATAACCTGAGCAGCTCTAGCGTTTGACTAGGATTTCTGTGGGGGTACCTCAATTACAGCTAAAAGCCAAAGCAAGAGAACAACAGCATACTACAAGGACTGCTAAGCCCCAAACATTATTTTTTCCCCCTGTCTGTGTAAATAGGTCACCTTTAATTACACGTTACTGCCTGTGGGAAATCTCGCACAACTGGCAGCAACAAAGAGAATCCAGGGTCACCAAAGGAAGTGTTTGGACACATCTGATTCCCATTAATATTTCTGCCTGAAGGAAGGTTATTTTCTCTTCAACTTTCTCTTCAACCTTCTTCATGGTGTGGAAGTGATTCCCTCTCCCCAGAGAAAGTCTTTTCTAACACTGTCTGCTCCCTAACATCTGTGTAAAGTCTTTATTCATGCTTATGCAGGATTTAGCCAACAATTAGTAGTGCAGCATTTTACACTAGCAACTGCAACACATGAAAACTTTACTCAGAAATTAGTCCCTTCACTCTTGGGAAAGACTATTTGTAGTGTATAAAGAAAGAAATTATTTTAATAATCTAAATTTATTTTTACTCTAAATCTACTTTCTCTTTGCTGGACCAAACAATTTCTTCAGAACATTTTTCCCATTGATTGTGTCCTTGACATCTGTTGAAAAAAAAAAAAAAAGAGATGAATTTAAAACAATTTTTTAGTATTGAAGCTGCTAAAGCTTGGGCAGAACGTTTTCTGATGCCCAGCACGTGTGTCCTTGCTGTCAGATCCTGTCTTTAACTACTAACATTTCTGTGCAGCTTTTTGGGTCTGAGCTGCCTGCTCAGAGTGGAGAGAGTTAGTGACTACTGGAACCCGACTGTGTCTTAGCAGAAATGCAGTGAGAACTGATTCCAGAGCTGTGGTACAACTAATCCCACAGACAAAGAGCGAGCTGGGGTACTTCTGAAATGTGCACTTTCCTATGCATTGCACTGAAATCTCTCTCTTCAAAAATACCCTGCAGATATCTATATCTAGGATCTGGTTTAGGATCCTTTTATAGCAACTGGAGAGTGATAAGCAGATCTAGGGCACAATTCATTTCATTTTGATTTAGTTGTCTAAACCAGGCCAGATGAATCATGCCTCCAAAAAGTTTTGCTTTTTCCACTGACATTTTCATGTATAAAAAGGTAGAGACAAGTAATTCCATCCTGATTACAATGTAGATGTGCAAAGTGCAAATTTAATTGTCTGAGATTTTTTAATGAAAAAGGAAACACACCTACAGTTGTTGATTAGTCTGGAACAGAAGGGGTGATACTCTCAATATGAATCTCAAATCATCACAGTTCAGAGGCAGCTGACAAACCACACACAACAAAAGTTGCTTCAAATCATATCAGAAAAAGGGGGAAACCCCTGGCTTCTTAAAAAAGCATATGAGGAAAAGGGGGCAACCTCTTAATGAACTCCAGGACAAAATTAGATGTATTTAAGTGTAAGCTATTACATATAGCTTACACTATATAGCAGCTATTCCATAACAAAAGACTTCTTGTTCCTCTCTCCACAACTCACTTGCCTTTGGATGCATTGGACATGTCATATGTTATGTTATACAGAATGTGCTTTGGTGAGATTCAGCTCAGCCGAGAGGCTGGCTGATCACTTCACTCACTGACTCATGTCCCCTGGTAAGGCAGAGACACTCTCGTTCATGTCGAAACCGGAGACATCTCTTTGCAGCTAGCAACAGACTGGTGACTGTAATGACAGCTTAGTGAATTTCAAATGAACTTTTTGTAATTAATTTCTTCTTGTCATTTTTCTGTCTGCTGGTGGTTCCTTTCCCTTGGAGAAGGATGCTGTCGGAAGGTTACCTTCATAGAATCAGCTACATTTGTGAAGACCTGAACCCTGCTCTCTGCAAGAGTTTGCCCGACGAAGGGGTGTATGAAATGAAGTCCATTAATTACTCCTCCACAGCCGAAGCACAAGGAAAAAGCCTCCTTCAGAGGTGCAGATCAGCGGGCAAGTGCATTTCCTCAGTCTGCTCTAGAGGTAGCAAGCACAGCAGAAGGCAGAAGGACAATCTCCCACCACCTGTCCAGCACCCAATGCCCACAGGGCAGCCGCCTCCACCCACGCACGTTTGCGAGGAGCTGACCAACAAAGTCACTTACCTGGTCCCACCTTCCTGCAAGAGCATTTGCAAGAACTACAACGACCTGCATATAGCCGGGGACTCTGTGGTGCCAATTAGCTCAGTCACGACGGATTTTGCCTGCGACAGCGGCATAGGCCCCTTCTTGGAGTCCTCCGAGATCCCTCCGGCCATGGAGTCTGTGCAGGTGCCCCCCACGAGCGGCGCCATGCACAGGCCGGCCCAGGGGCACTCGTCGTGCTGGCGCCTGGCCAGCCTGGGGGCCCACCAGCAGCCCCTCTCCGACTCTGCCCTCAACGACTACCTCGAGCAGAAGCTGGTGGAACTGTACAAGCAGTACATCATGGACAGCACAGCAAACAGGGCATCCCCCACCCAGATCCTGGCCTCGGAGCTGATCATGACTAACGTGGATCAAATCAGCATGCAGATATCGCGGGAGAGGAACATGGAGACTGTCAAGGCCAAAGACATTGTCATTAGCCGCTTCCTACAAATAGCCAGTGGGAAGATTTCCTCGGAAATGAGCACCCCTACTCTGCATATTTCCCAGTACAGTCACATTAATGCTTAGTGTTTGAATGTTAGAAAGTTTTTACGTTCTTCAGTTTTAAGTTTTAAATGCTTTCTGTTAATAAAAATGAATTTATCATCCACCACTTAAATAAAACCTCTCAGTACATATTAAGTAAACCAACCTGTACTCCTGTGCCGTGCAGCTCCTTTTGTGGACTGGTAAGTTGATTTTATTTTTCTTTAAGTGTTTTTAATGAGCCTCAGACACTACAAAAGCTTCACAGAAAAATGACTAAGAGCATATGAAACTGTTCCAGGTGCTCAAGTGTTCACTTTCGTCCCTACATACTTGATGTATTCTTTCAGATTTCCTCTCTCTGGCATCTGCCATCATACCTCTGGGTCCATGCTTGTGCAGGCTTACACTCATGCGAGGACAAGCAAGCACAGTGATGGCACAGCCGCAGAAATACAGGATTTAGGATGTTGTCCAGTTCACCTTCCTGCCCTTAAGGGTTTTGCTTAGGACATCACTCACAGGTTTTATAATTTTTTCATAAAGATATTAAAGGATAGACACTTTACAGCTCTTTCTATGCTAACCTTAATTATTTTATTGGTGTCTTCCTGTGCAAGAGTTCCCATGCCTTTTTGTGAAGCACAAGCTCTCTTTCCAAACAGACAGCATTCTCTGGAGTGTGTGTGTAAACCTGTGTGCTTTGCACCCACTTGAGCCCTCACAATGAGCCCTGGGGACCTGTGAGCACATACAGACACCATCTTTGCCAGGTGCTTACACTCCTGACACTGTGGAGGGGTCATGTGGGGACAGCAGTAGTAATAAAGGGAGAAGAGGAAGGAGAATTCACCTTTGATATGAGAATTGCACGTTGAAGAAAAAGGGCTACTCCAAAGTCCATTGGATTAATGTGAACAGTGCCTTGGAATGCAGAAGAAAAGCTGAAATGGAGCATTTGTGACACCATGGCTGAACACTTCTTTTGTTAGGATTGTTGTATCATAGGTCAAGGTCATTTGAACTTGATGTATTTCTGATCGAAAGTCCTATTTTGTAAAGTTTCCCAAGTCTTAAAAAAGAAGAAAAAAACAATAACCAGAGCTGCCTCATGGCAAGGGTTGGCACCTACTCTGAGTGTTCATAATGTATAGTGTATTGACAATGCCAATCCACCAAAGTCTGAAATCAGTATACCATAAATACTAATTTATACTAAATATTTATAAAATGGCTTCATTTTATTGTTTCCACAGTGTTGTTTTGGCCTTTGTGTGCTTCCCCCCTCTCCCAGTTTGTTTATTTATGTATTTTATTTAAGGAAGTGTTTTATGTATATTTTAAAAACAAATGTAAGGTGATACACATGTCAGTTTATTCTGTTGCTGCTGGTTTTCCAGAGATTACTGGGATGGCTCAGCATATTTTTCTGCATGTGCAGGTATACAAAAAAAAAGTTGCCATGAGAACCTGTGATGCTTAAATGCAGAGGGTGCACCTCTGTTGCCATAACAGCCTACCCAAATACTGTCATTCAGCAACTCAAGACAGATAATTTCTGGCATGCAATATTTCTAGACTATGATCAAATGCTATTTACAAATATGAAAAAAAAAAAAAGAATATTTTTAGGGGAAAATAACAACCATGGTAATGCATAGGCACACAAATGCATTCTGCATGCAACATCCATTATCAACAACCTGGAAAATGACTTCCAGAGGAGAGCAAAAGCATGGAAATGTAACAGTTTTTATATCCTACAGATACAGATTCAGGCTTTTCAAAACACGAGGCTTTTGTTCATGCCTATTGACATTCACATCACTGAGCTTCAGTTGCAAAAGATGTAGTGGAAAGCAACTTGCAGAGCTGAATGTGTAAATCAATACCCTTGCTGAAAGATCTGACTCCTTCATCAGAGGACACAATTGATTCTTGCACTCAGCTCTCCCCACTCCACAGACCTCGTCCTGGGCAAACAAAACAGCATTTTTATCGTCTCTTAGAAATCCCAATCATCATTTCCCCCCCAGACGTGTGGGCAGCACCTGGTCACCACGTCCTCTTTCTCAGAACCGAAGCAGGAAAGAGGGAGGGCGGCAGGAGAGCAGGGGCCAAGAGCGCTGCGCAAACCCGGGTGGGAACCTCCCACGGCTGCTGTGTCGGGGGCTGCAGCCAGAGCCAGGGGCAGTGCTCACAGAACAGCAGTGCAGAAGAACAGCAAATCTTAAATGTACAGAGACAGGCTCATGCATATTTAGGGCATGTTTGATATTTATCAGTCAGCTACAAACCATTCCATTCTCAGGCTTTGCTTTCTTCCAAGCAAATCACTTATTGCAGCCATACTGACTTTCCTTGAGAAGATCTTATTTTGTAATTGTCAGACTAACATTACTATTTTTATTTTATTAAATGGTCATAATCATTGCAGGAGCTGATTCATTCTGGAAAGAGAGCATCAACCACTTTTCCCCTACATACAGTTATTTTCTTTTCTCTGCCTAAATATAAATGCCGATTTCACTTTGAGCCCTGTAGTGTGCCTGTTGCTCACAGGAATTACATACCAGCCACATCCCATTATCTGCAGCAGCTCTTGGATTTCAGGCAGTTTCTACATAAACAACTATTTCTTACTTTCCACTCTACTCAGATGAAAGTGCATTTATCTCTGTCCTTCCATTTAAACCTAATTTTGCTCTGCACAGGTGCCTCTCTAGGTGTGCCTGTTTCCTCCTGAAAGCACTCGGATAGCAATTAGGCTGCTATTACCATGACTCAGGTTGTTATCTAAAGCGATTATCGTATTCTCTCTCTCCTTTCTCTCTCTCCCCCCCCCACACCTCCTCTTCTGCCTCAGGGTCAAGCATTTAAAGAGAAATATCCCATTTTTTTAGTAGCTCTCTTAAATAACTAATTTTTAGTCAAGGGCACATAATTTCTTGGTATGAGCTTATCAAAGTGCTGATAAGAACCCTGGTGTCTGGGGAGTGTGTGTTGGAGAGGACAGTTTGAATTCTGCACTCACAATACATCCTAACAGTATGGGCATTTTAATATAGCTAACATAATTTAAGAAGGCAAAGAAAAATTGTGATGAACATTTCAGTAACCCTTTGGTTGATATTTTGACTGACTGTCCAGAAGCTGTTCTTAGAAGGATAGTTTATAGCCACCTTCAGCATACTCCAGCAGCTTCCTTAGGCCTTTTTGTTTGCAGAACATTTTACTCATTGCTGACAACGTGGTTATAACAGCTAGGAATTTTATTGTTTATAGACGTTGTGACTGTGCCTCCAAGAGCCTGAACCCATCACTGTGGCAGATGAACATTACCTGTGGACTCCAGGAAGACTGGATGTGTAGTGTGACAAGAAAAAACCCTTGGCAGAGGGAGAAAAGAGAGGGAAAAGGATTTTGTCAAATTTGTTGGAACCTGTACATCCTGCCTTTGCTTTTAACCCCTTTGCTGCCTCTGATTTCTTACCTGTACCCAGAAACAATGGAGGGAAGAAAAATGGATATAAGGTACAGACTGGGCTTTGTGCTGAATGTGAAAGTGAGCATTTCATGCTCTGGTTGCTAGGTTCAGATGAAGGCAAAAAGCCGAGTACCTAAAACTGAAATAAACGAAGTGCTGACTCCAGCCAGGCATATTGCTGGTATTTCACCTTGGGGAAGCTGGGACCTCCCTGCACCCCAAGGCTCATCTCATTCCCCTTCTACTGTCCTTTCAAAGATTGAAGCAGTGGGGATTTATTTAGGACTATCTCTTCCCTGAGCTTCTTCCTACCACAGGTTTCTCTCTGAGATAGGACCTACTGGGATGTAACCAGCTGCCATTATAAGTGGCTTGGGCAAGAGGGGGTAAAAAAGGACTACAGGTTTTGTTACCTTGATTATTGGAATTGCTGTAACATATCTTGCTGGTATGGACATTACAGGCTGGGAGGCATCCCTTGTTCTCCCAGATTCAGGAGGGACAATTAACAATTTAGGGAGATCAATCACCATGTTGCAGTGACTTCTCACTGCAGATTTGAAACCAATATTGACATGTGAAAGGACACTAACTTGCCACACGCCTCATTAAATGCAACCTGTATGTCTATGACAGCTGGTGTGTGCCTGCTTGGCACCTCTCTGTTCACAGTCACCCCCTCTCTGACAGACTCATACAATGGCTATGGACAGTGCTCAGAAGGGAATGAATTTCTCCATCTTCATTAATGACATAGAGGGTGAGCATGACAACAGCTTAAATCAATGTATTGGCATCCAAATTGATAGGGCTGGTCTCCAGTTGGTGGAGCCATGTCAGCTAACTGGACTGAGACCTGGTCCCCAATCTGTGTTGTGCTGGGTAAAACCATCACTATCTTTGAAGAGCATTTGCAGTTTAGAAATATGTAACAGAATATGACTGACATGCAAAGGAACAGAAGTTTAGGTCAAACCAGAATTCTTCTGTGCACTGCAGCATTACTATTCTGCTTCTGCTGTACTGGGAAGAGCTGGCTTACTGTCTCTCAGGCATTTCTGCTGACAGGATTAGGATGGTTTATTGGAACATTAGGCAGGTTTTCGAAGGGCTGAAGGGAATAATGTTCCCGAGGCTCATTCTCAGACCTTCTTACATCTCTTTCAGGGCAAGTGTTGAATGAACTACCTTGCTTGAAATGGAAATCCCCTCTAGGAGTATTAACAGTGCCTCATTTTGTTAACATCTTGTTATTACTGAACTCTGTGCTGCTGTCCTTCACAATGTGACACTCCTGCTTTAGCTTTCCACAAAGCTGCTCACTGAGAGCTCCAGCATTTCTGCCATGTCAAAACCTCCAGGACAGCCCCAGCATTTCCCTCTATCCTCCTGCCATGCAACCCTACGGTTGGTGGCTTTGGAAGCTGCGCTCCTGTGCTCTCTAACCTCCCCTTGCAGGGAGGATCCCCCTCAGAGAAGATGATCCTGGCTCCCCTAACAACCAGAACAACCAGTACGATGGCAGAGTCAGACACTGACCATCTGGAGGGAACCACTGGCAGAGGGAGATGGGGAGACTTAAAGCCTGGTGGGAGCCTGAGTTCCTGTGGGAGATGCGAGGTAATCCTGTGAAGGTGGAGGAAGCCCTTGCAGAGCTGAGTTTGTGAAACTGCTGGGAGACGGTGGGGAGCTGAGAAAAGAGGTTTCACAATTTTCCCTGTGAAGACAAGCCTGAGGGATGGCAGCATTTCCAGCCACTCCCTGGATGGAAGGAGTGTCTCCGTACTTAAAAGACAGCAATCTCCCCAGCTCCACCCATGGCACTTTTAAAGCATGAAGAGTTGTAGAGTCCCACATGTGGTTTTGTTCCTTCCCTCTGCAGCCACACCTGGGGGGGAGACACAAGGGGCCCCTGGCCACAGCAGTGCCCATCAGCTGTGCTGGACAGACAGATGTGTTCCAGCCTCCACTCCTGCTCCTTGGGGCGGCCCTGGGGACTGGGGGCTGGAAGAGCTGCTGCTGCTGCTGCTGCTGGAGCTGTGGCCACCCAGACACTCCACAACCTTCCTCCAGACCCCCACACTGGCTTACTCAGCTCTGACCACCAGGTATTTTCCTCCTTTACTGAACTTTGCTTGTTAAACACAAAGTGGGATAGGAGACCTTTCTTAAGAATAAGTAACGGGGATGGGAAAGACAGGAATTACAGAGTCAGGCCATGCAGTGGTTTTTTTTAAAATTAATTTTTCTGTAACCAGAACTAGACTATAAGAATAAAATCATAGTTGGCAGAGCTGATTTTGGTATTTTCATTGATGCAGTAGTCCAATGTTCATCTTTACACACAAGCTCCCTTGACTGAAAATGGGTCCTGTTTGGACAGTAGGGATGGAACAGGATAAAAAACCAACCAGTAATAATTGGATCAGTACCATTTTAACACAGGTGACACATTCCAATGCATTTCTATGTAGAAGCCATATCAAAAGAAAAAAAGAAAAAGCTTAACAAAGGTAGAGTCACCAATTTTAAGAAAGAGAGATTAGAGGTTTTCAGTTCCAGCACTTTTAAACCAATTAATCTCAAGGTTTAGTTGACCTATTTAGCAACAGCTGGCTGCAGTGTCACTTCAGAAGCCCAGAGCTTGACTAAAGTACATTCAAGGCCATGAAAGTATGTGACTCAAATTGCTATTAAGATATCCAATTTTATATAAAGCTCCACAGTTCATTATCGACAGGTGTGAGACTTGGATTGGGTGCAATGGTAGAAAGAAATTTATTAGTAGAAAAAAGAACTAGTTAATTATTTTTAATTCACAGAACTGTTTTTTGCTTCAAACGATGTTCTTTAAACTCATGGCATATAATTTACAGTTGTAACTCCAATGAGGCTACCGGCTCTTTGTATACAATTTGCTTTATAATTTTCTCTTAGCAACTTTGATCTGTGAGCACTTAATTTAATTTCCTTTCCTCTGGTCTTGCTATTTTATTCCTCTGTTACTTTACTCTTTACTTGGATTTGTTTGGATACATCCCTTCCATCCAGGCGACCTGTAATGCGCTCTCCTTTGGCATAAGAACGTGACAGGCACAGTACACAACTGAATCAATGGTGATATACAGGGCAGCTCTAAGGTAGATTTTTTTCCCCTTCATCCTACTTTTAGTCCAGGCTTTGACCAGCTAAACTTAGATAAAAAGCTAGAGGTTTAGTCATTGGAAAAACTATTAAAATGATTAGAACAACATAAGCTTCTTAAAACAAATATAGTAAAGTTTCTTATTTCTGTTAGCCTATGACCTACTGCAAAAAAAAAAAAAACCTCCAAAAATTCCAGACTGAACATAGAATCCAGAGCACTCCTGTGGAATACAGAAGATCTATTAATAAGTGTACTTTTGAAGACAAGAGAAAAGCAGAATAGTACCTGATAGGGTATGCCACATTCATTAAATCAATTTGAAGTGATTAAAATGATAGATTCATTCCTTTGTAAAATAATACATTACTTTTCAGTCAGGAACAGGATTATTTACTAATTATTTCATCCTATTTCTAAGGTACTTGTGTAAAAATCAATTAATCTGATCTCAGCTCTCATTACATACATTATAAAAGTTACCGAACCGTTGATGTATGGAAATATGCAATTGAAGATCAAAGGCAGTTGGAAGAAGATAAACCAGTTTGAGATTGCGTTCTGTTTGCATCCCAATTGTCATGTACTGTGAAACGAAGTTCACCAGTGACTGTTTCCTTATTCTGCTCACATGAACGACAGCATATGGAAAAATCCATGAATTGTATTCTTTTATCTAATGAAGTCACAAAGCCTCTGATCCTTGACTGTTAGCTGTGATTGACATATTTAAAAAAACAGTAAAGCAAAAGAAGAGGAAAAAAAGTATGATCTTTCAAATACAAATTTAAAAATAATATTTAAAAGCCAAGTTTTGTTATAGGCAAGTTGTATCCTCTTGGCTCCAATTAAATAGCACTTTTCTTTGCAAGTCATGACCTCAGTGGATGTTTCATGAAACAAAGTATTACTCAGCTTAAGTAAGGTACAAGATGCAAACCTTTAATACAAAGAAAGATAATTTATCCAAAATATGGGAACAGTAACTTCAATGATGTAAATCAAACTGGGAGAGAAGCTTTCTGTTACATGTGCCAAGTTAGATTGATGTTTTAACAATGAGACAATCAGATCTCAGAATCTTGGAGGTAGTGTGTTTCCATGCATCGTTTGTTATTGCTATTATTACTTATTTATTTATTTATCCTCTTTTGATAGAAGGAATAGGGTAAGGCTGTGAGGGGATGGAACACTTTATTTTTATTCATGGTTGACGATATGAAGGCAGGATAGCAGTGGAGGAATTAAGAGAGAAGAATGATGTGCTCAGAACAAGGAAGTAGTAAAACAATTTTTGTAGAAACGTGGAGAAGGCGGGACTGAATTAGTCAAGGATGCTGTAGTGCTTGAGAATGCAGAAGCTGAGAACTTGGACAAGAGCCATCTGTGTCTGTTGATGGACACCATTTGTATCTGGCATGTGGAATGAACTTAAGGTAAAAGGACAACTGAAGATGTAGTCATTGTGAAATCAAAAAGAATTAAAGGGGTTTTTTAATTGTTGTTTAGACAGAATAGACTAAAACATCTTTCTACTGTGAAGGTAAAAATAAAAAAGAAGTCAGGAGAAATACAAAAGAAATTATATTGGGGACATGAAGCCATGGAGACAAACAGAGGAGATTAAATTTAAAAAGGAGGGTGAAATTGTCCAAGAAAAATGAGGACATAAAAAGGTAAAGTGTCATGGAGTCAAAAGGTTAAAATGTAATTTTAATTTGGCATGCTCAACAGTTCTTTTATTAAGAAAAATAAGGAAGGAGGAAATAGGAAAAAATGTGACGTCAGGCAGGAGGTGTGAAAGGATCTAGAGCTGCGGTCAACAGAGTTGCAAAAGTAGAGTCATTTGTCTAGGAAGACTTAGAAATCATGGCTGAAACAGGTAAAATCAACAGTTATGCTCACAGAAGAAAGGAAAGAGAGTAGAAAAGGGGTATCATATCTTAAGATGAAAAAATGTAATTGAACTAGAAGAACTTGGTGGCCATATAAAAGTTTGCCATAATGTTGGCAAGGGACAAGTGGGAAAGAGACACAGAAAATGACAAGATTGGTAAAACACAAAGAATAAGAGATCAGAAGAGGCCGGTTCTTGGTAAAAATATCCCTGGAGAGCTGACTGGGGCTGCCCAGGGTGTGGTGAAATGTATAGCAGAGGTTGTGTCAACACCTATCATGGGAACTGGAGGCAGAGACCAGAGAGAAAGAATGTAAA
Source organism: Donacobius atricapilla (assembly GCA_013397315.1). Taxonomy (NCBI): domain Eukaryota; kingdom Metazoa; phylum Chordata; class Aves; order Passeriformes; family Mimidae; genus Donacobius; species Donacobius atricapilla. Next base: position 13,670 of record WBMY01014665.1, read on the forward strand.
AGCAGAATGAAATTGGGGAAGAAGACTTATGTTCACAGGAATGAGGAGGAAGCGGGGAGAAGACCTCAAAAAATTACATTTGAATGAGAAGAAAGAGAGCCAAGGGAGAGAACGGAAGTGTTGAATAAGAGAGAAACCTGAGACTCCCAGGCAGTGCTTTGATCCAGGGTGCACAATGTCAATTTGCAAAGAAAGGCTGGCTTACTTGAGTACCATTTTAAAGACATAATTCCTTAAGAAAAAAACCTAAAAGCTGAAGGAAATGTACCGAGGCTTCAGATGCATTCTAACTTTTATAAATGGAGTGGTTACTCCAGAGGTGGTAAGAGAACAGAGGGAAATAGAAATGAAAAAATGTAGTTGTTCTGATGTGACTTGCCATTCTGCATATGCAGATTCCACTTTTAGGCTAAAATGCAGATTGCTACCTTTCAGCATTTCTCTAGAGACTTAAAAACAGTGAATTCCAAATATCAGAGAGCCTTACAGCAAGTAAAGGTGTCATGATAGTGTGCAAAGGGTCTACTGGGCTCTCTAGGACAAGAAGAGACACTTTCAATTTTATATTAGTGTCCCAATTTCACTTTACAGAGAGAATTAATAATAAGAAGAAAGGAATGCAGTTGAGAAGCATACTAGTATTATGTAGAGAAAACCTTATATTCTGGGATAGGTATTTTTTGTAATGTTTAAATGGATTTTTGGATGAGAGCAATGGTTTGAGTATGTAGGTGTGCCTAGCCCTGAGAGTGGGTTCCCAGCTGGCCCTGGGGCAGGGAAAGATGGCAGCTTTCCCACTGACTTCCTCTTCCTCTTGAAGATGAAGATGGAGAAGAGAAGCAGCTGGTTGTTTCTTATTCCTTGCTCACACTTAAAGGAGGACAGTCATACTATGGGAAAGCTTTTCCTGGGCAGAATGCCCTGGAGACGGTTTTTAACCACTTGGAATTATTTAACTTTCTTTTACATGTACTACATTCCATGCCTGACTTCCCTGCTGCTCAGTTACCTCCCTCTGGCTTGTGTGACCTGATGTGTCCCCCATGAGCACAGCTGTAGCATTGTTTGCATCTACTGTAGTGGGAGCGAGAAAAACAAATGCATTTGAAAAATCAGGCCTCTAGATTTCAGCTGACGGGGGGAGTGGGACATGGAGAAGCAAACAAACAAATGAAAATGCTTCAGAGCAGCTTGTCCTGATTAAAGGCATGCTACCAACAGAGACTGTGGTGTGCAAGTCTGTGGAACCCAATCCAGCATGCACGTGGTCCATACAGCCTCCTGTGACTGTGTGCTACTTTGCAGCCTTTGAAGGAAGGAATGGATTTATTCAAAACCTAGATTTTGTATTTATCTTCATTTCTACATTAGTGACAACTGTAGCAATGCGTTCTGGAAGCAACGAGATGAAAGGCACTGTGTCCAGATCCATTTGCAAAAGGAAGACATGAATTTGCTTTTAAGGCAGAGAGAACTGTAGACTCTTTTGACACTGTTATTTCATTGTGCAGACTGAGGGATGACCTAACTGAATTTTGAGATTTCACAGCGCTTGATAAATGAAGATCAGTATCTTTGACTGAAAGAAGGGTCATAAATTTGGTGTTCCCTGGGTGGCAAGCCTTGTAAGATATTCTGTTGTGTAATTCTGAATTTCAGTGAAACAAGGGGCCATGTTTGCTGCCTATCTCGGCAAATACCTTATTGATACAGAAGAAAGAAAACAAGATAGTTTATTGGCTTTCACCTGTGAGCTCTAAGGGAAAAGAATAGGTATGCAGCACTGCAGGCAGAAAGCATACAGAAATTACTGTTCTTGTTTTTTTCTACTGGATCTGAATTTGTAGCTGGATGTATTTTTATATAAGCTGTATATTATGAGCTGTATATTATATTCTATTTTGAAGCCATATTTAGTGTTGTTCCCTTTCCATGTCTTGACTAAGGCTTAATTTTGAAGTCTTCTTGATGCACATCATTAGAACTAATTTGAATCAGTTTTTTTATCCTTTTTAAGTTTGTCTGTAATTTAGCAGAAGAAAGACCTAATACATCTAGCATGACATATTTTGATGAATGTAAAATGTCATCTGGAAAGCTTCTTACTTCTTCAAAGTGGAATTAACCATTTAAAAATAGTCTCCAGAAATGGAAAACCTATTAGAGTGCCTACAGAAAGAGGTAGGAACTAGGAGTGATCCATAGCACCTTGGGAAATAAAAAGACTTTGGAGCACTGAACTATCATCTCTTAATTGTGTACTCCTCTTCCAGAACTCTCTATGAAAAAAAGAATAGATAACTCCTCATTAAAAATAATTATTTCAGACATATTAATTAGTTTTTTCACACAAGTAAAATAAAAGATGGTATGGGAATGGAAAAGGACCTTAACAGCCTTCCATTCTGCTAAGCAATTCTTCAGAAGTGTATTGCATTATGGAAAAGGACATAATTTAATTTGTCTGACTCCCATATTTTTTCTTTCATTAAATTTAATTGTGAGCACAGTTTTGTTCTATAAGAAATGAAAAGGGGCTGCAAAAAGAAAAAAAAATCATTATGAGGTGAAGATTGTGGGTAGCCAATAACATTTTTTGTGTCTAACCATAGGAATTAAAACAGGCTCAAACTCTCAAAATAAAGTAAAAGTGAGTGATATTTAAGTCATGCCAAGGGAACACAGTTGGGAAAAAAAACTTAAAAAGTTGCCATCAGAACCCCTCCACACTCAGATTAAGTAAAAAATCTCTTCTTGAACTTTTCAGTCTTACACATTGAATTTACTTTCACCCCTAGGAGGGAATATACAGGCTCTGCCATTATTTACAACATTTACAATTTTTCTGGACTAATTGTGAAGCTGATATGCCAACAATGCTTGAAACATGACAACTATTTCATTTACGATTTTTTATTCACAGGGGAGGGCGTACAATAAAGTGTGTGCATACTTTTGCATGCCTTTTGATTTGCACCCAGGTTGGAGGAATTTCGAAACAAGTATTGTAAGTTAAATGAGAGGCAGGATCTGAATTTTATATCTACTTCAGGTGTACAAGCAAGGAATAAAATAGCCTCTGAAGATTAAACCTTTATATTGAATTATTTGAGTAAAGAGTTTTTAGAGAAGAGGAGACACATTTTCTGTGACAGTATTCAGTATCTGAACAATAAAAAGTATTGTTTTAAAACAATAATTAGCTGGATAATTCCTGTTTCTGTTTGTGCTTGCAGAAGATGCAGTGAGAATTATGTTACTTTCTTGCATTTATTCCATTGAAATGATACCTTAATGATTTCCTACTGGCATTTTTTTCCATTGTGAATGGACTCTGACCAGCTCAGTGTGAGTTGTCAGCTGAAATCCAAGCTGTGCCCGCTGATTGACTGTATCAATGGAGTCGGGGAGCATTGATTTCTCATCCTTATTGGAGGCTTTCCATAAGTTACCAGGACATCAAATCACTCAGAAAGATGCTGGATTGGATTAGGCAAGTTTAGAAGATCTGAAACCTCTCCTGGCCACACAAGCCTTTTGTGCAGCATCTTTCCTAGAAAGAAACAAATTAAAGTCAAAATTTGTAGGTTGGACGCAGAGTTTAGGATAAAATTTCCCCCTGATCCTTCCACAGAAAGTAAAGGAATTCACCTAGCAGTGTCTGGGCTGTTCTAGGAGCAGGTGCTTCCCCCTGAGGCTCTCCAGCTTCAACACCACCTTAAACCAAATGAATCTACTCATCACTTTCAGTGATACAGGCATGCAGGGCTGGGATAAATCGAAAGTAATTAAATTATCCAGTATCTGGGGGTTACAAAACTGTCCTGAGCACTGACCTCTTCTCTCTGGTGACCAGTTTCAGGATTTCATTTGTTCAACCTCTTCTGTTTCATTTTCATTGCATTTGGTATGACTCCAGAGCAAATCTTCACCTCCTATACATCTACTCCACCTGTGAGTAAAAAAAAATCCTAAATTTGCATCCAAAAAGCTACCTTTGAGTCAAGTACTACTTCAGTATGCCCACTGTTGACACGGTAGATGTATCATTGTACACAAGACAAAGTGACTGAGTTGTGACTGAGCTAAATCTAAATAACAAAAAGCATGCAAAAGCAAACCAGACAAAGTTATTTATCTTTTCCTTTTTATGGATGACTGAAGAACTAGCGAGCATTTAGTCTGTGAGAAAGATTGAAGGCTGAGCAAAGCAAAATAAGAAGTCTTTTCATCAGAGTATTTAAAACAGTTTGGTTTTATTCAGTTTTGGGGGATTTCTGTACATGATCTTTTCACTTTTGGGCCTGGTGGACACATTGGACAAAGGGTATTAATATTAAGAAGAAGCAGAGGTTTTTGTCTGCTTCTCAGAAATGGAAAAAATATATTTAAAGGATTTTAGCATTAATACATGCAACAGCCACAACTGAATTTAAGAACCAAATGACTAATTCTGAGGAAATATGTAAATAATCGTCCTCACATAAACAGTCTGATTAAATATTGTGGCTATATTTAGGGTAGTGAAATTATATCTCGATGCATAGCTAAAAAATGCATGATTCAAGCAATTTGGTTTTAAATTCTTTTTATAAGGTTTAGGCCATAATACATTTAGGAACATGTTAGCTAAATTGACCTGTGCAGTGGTAATGTTAGTCCAAGGCTCCTGTAATTGAAACACATTGCACAACAGAGTTTTAAAGAGGAAATATTATTTGGCTTAGACATGTCCTGACTGTAAGATCCAACTCAGAGCGATTTCCTTCTGGAGCTTTAATCTCAGATCACAGTTTTAAAACAAGTCTCTTGTCCTCTCCAAAAGCTGTGTGAATTTAACATCCCTTTTTCTTATGCACAAGATCATAAAGTAGAGTAGTAGGCATGCTGCTATGATTTATTTATCAGCTAAAGTGCAAGTTAGACTAAGGCTAAAAAGCAAGTTTGAAAATGAGCAGTGGATGGTTGAAATGAACATAGTGCTAGAGGCATGGGAACACTTCTTAGCCTCTGGTGTGGTCATTCAAGAATTACAGCCAGCTAATTGAAAAAAGTAATTTCTTTTTTTGTAGGAAAAAAAATAGGAAAGAGAGTTTGAAACTTGATGTGATCATACTCTGAATTTTCTTATCTCTCTGAGTCTGCTGCGAGTCTGAAACTGAGTAAAGAAGCCAAGTATAAGCCATTTTCAAAAGTTATTGACGTGAAGAACAGAAAAGGAGAGGAAGAAAATGTCCAGCAAAGTTCCTCTGCTGCTGTTTCAAACCTGGGGGAACCAGCCCTGCCTCAGAACCGCAGATGCTCTGTGGGGGTTCAGATGGCACCTCCCTCAGCTGCCCCAGTCCACATTTAAATATCTTCATCCTTGTACCCACTTTCATTTCCTACTGGCTTCGCCCCAGCAAGGGCCAAGTGAGTCACTGTATTTCATATTTCACTACCACCAGCTGGAGCAGCACAAGCTCAGTGGCTGGGCTGGAGTGGGAGGCAAGGTGTGAATGGGAATGACTGGTTGAATGCAAGGGTGGGGAAATAGAGGGGGAAAAAAAAAAAAAAAAAGGTGCTCATTACGTTTTGGACAGTATCTCTGCTCCACTTCAAGATGGGAAATCTGAGCCTGTGCCATCTGATTACCTGCCAGATACTAGTTCAACCCTGGATAATTTTCTGGAGCTTTTCCTGTTGCTGTATTTTGAGGGGAGGAATTCTGAGCTCTAGCAGCTCTTAATTCTAGTTCAAATATTAGTGCCAGGCAGCCCATGGTGAGCAAAGATTTCATTATTTTTTTGTCAAGATTCCACATGTGGCAGGGGCTGTAGAAAATGAATTGAAGGAGGCTGGTTAAAGGGTGCATCATCGTCCTGACATGCAGTCCACCTGTCGCTTATGTTAAAATGCCATTACTTCTCGAAAGGGTTTTATTAGGCAGACAGATTTTGGAGGCTTTCTGAAGGGATGACACACAGTCTTACTGATGCCTGAAACTTTCAGCCTCCAGGTATTCCCAAAATCAGACCTCCCTGAACTCCTGGTTTATGTGGTGGAGCAATGCTACCCTGAGGACTGAAGTGATCAGAAGGTTGGTAACCCAAGGAAGCAAAAGGTCAGAAGAAACAGAGGCATCTGGGTACTTTTCAGAAACAGGAAATAAAAATATATTTAAGGGATTTTAGAAGATTCAGGACTTCATTATCTACTTTTCTGTTTAAGGCGGTAAAACATTAAAAATGCCACAGGTGTAGTGCACAACAGAGCCAAAGGAGGTTCAATCAACCTCCAAACTCACAATAAGAATGGTTAATTCTCATTTGTAAGCTCTGAAAGTGACAGTCTTTATTAATTCCTAAATTTGTAAATTTAATAATTTCCTAATTTGTAAATTTATTAAAATTTATAAACAGAAGGTCAGAAGAAAGGAAAAAAAGAAGACTCATTTGTTGGGTTTTTTTTCTGATGTAAAAATTAATGTTCATCAACTCACTTTAATGACTCAATGAAACAGCAAGCAAGCAAAGGCATCTCATTTGCTCTGCACATCAGGGCATAGATATTCTATCTCCATCACACCGGAACGAGGAGTAAAAAAAGCAAATCCCTTTTTTTGGAGTTGTCTGGATATTTTACTGTGCATAAGCATAATAACAGTTATTTTCTGTCATTTTTCCAGCATTTTCATGTTCTCTTAAAAACAGGCAGTTGAGCTCCCTCATCTCTACTGAAAGTGCAAACCCAGAAATAGTCCCTGAAGTCAGTGACAGATGTAAACTGAGTGAATACAGAGCATACCTAAGAGGAGGCTACACCATGGCAGTGAAACACAGATACAATGATCACAGAAAACTCTCTCACCTGTGACCTTGCATCACTGCTGGATGTAGGAAATATTCCAGCATCCCGGTGAGCTGGGATTCAGGTGGGGCGAGAGGCATAAATAAATGGGTGAGAAGAGGATTAGCTGTCATGAACTTGCCCTTGGCTCTTCTGCAGCTACAGGAGAGCTGGCAAAGCACAGGTGTGACTGAGGGCTGGCTTAGTCTCTGTCTGCCGGACAAGCTTACAGGGACTGAAAATGGGAGGTGTAAATTGCCACCTCTTTGCTCCGCTGATCACCAGTACCACCCATCAGACCAGAAATCTCCCAGCAGCACCTCACCTTCCAGCCCCACATGGATGATGAGGTGCAGGACGCCCCATGTCAGGCTGTGACATTTGAAGGATGGCAGATGCAGCTGAGCACATGCCAAGGTTTGCACCACAGGCCTGAGACAGCACGAGGGTGGGATTTTTGGTTTAATGCGCGAAAGAGAAGCTCTGTGATTTTTCGGGTGTGCACTGCCTACAGCAGCAATCACTTAATGCACCATTAGATCTTGTAATAATTAATGAGTACAGCTCCTTTACAGGAGCAGTGATTTCCACATTTTATGTATGTGCACTATTAGTCATGTGCCATTGCTGACGTATTTGACTTATTTGTTGTCTAATGTTTGAGCTGAATACTATTTAAGATTTATTTTGTAATTTCCGCTATGCTAATGTAAAACACATAATTTGTTGCCATTGGGTTGGAAAAAACCCTACCTCTTGATGCAAAAAGGATGTCAATATTTGAAACTCCCCAGTGACAAATGATAGAAGCAACAAATATACCTTGTTTCTGTATATCACTTCTTTGATGCTGCTGCTGATGATGTGCTTTTTATATAACATTGTGGGTTTCATTCCTGTCCCCAGAATACCCTTGGAACTGTGTAGTGCTGTCCCAGTAATGTTATTATGCTGACAAAAAGATTTTAATTTTTAGACAGTTATAAAATACATGAATGCAGGCATAATGTTTTAGTTGCTTAATGTAATACCAGGAATAGCTCACCAGTTATCTTAATCAGGTCATAATTTACTCAAAATCTCGATAATTTGTAGTATACCTTGTCTAAATGGAGGTCAGTAACCAGTGCTGGTACTGAAAGTTGGTAGTTGGTAGATAGGAAAATATTTGTGAACTATACTAAGTGTTTTACTTACGAGGCTGCAACAATCTTGGAGTCTTTTTCAGTTTGTAGGAATTCTTATCCTCTTACAGTCATTAATGCTTTCTGATTTGAACAGATCCACAAATTAAAGGAAGAGCTGCCTTCAAATCATTAACTCACAAATCTTTTGGAGTTAATAGGGTTGATATAAAATCACCATTATCAAACCTTCTAAAATCTGATAAGAACTCTAAAATGACATTGCACTACATCTGTTCCATTCAGTTATGCCCATTTAAAATAATTACAATGGAAAATCCTCATTTCTCAGAAAACTCTGGACAGCTGGAGTCTTCCCTTTAACCTACATGAAACTAACAGGCATCATATCTTTCTTGTTAGCAGTTCTGCACAACATATCTCCTGCCAGCCAGTGCAATTTAAATCACTGGGTTGCCTGAAATAAGGTCAGGGACAAAAAGATGAACAATTACTCTGAGTGTTTTATTAACAACATGAATATATTAGATAAGTGAAAAAAATATTATTCATTACAAGAATAGTTACAGAACTGTCTTGGAAATTTGCTATATTCTTGAATAACAAGCATCTAAATTATTCCCATCATTAGAAGGATGCTTTCAAACGTTGTAAACATCAAGAACAACTTTAGATTGAAGATCTAAGCAAAAACTTTTAGCTGGAAACTTAGCTCATCAATAATTCAAAGTAGTTCTGGGAAATGTAATCTATTTCTTGGCAATGCTTTATCTATATTTGTGGCTGGTTTGATTGCTCTTCTGTGCCACAAGGTGTCATTGTTTCACCACCATCAGCTTTTAAAATCCTCACTGCAGGAAAATCTGCAAAAAAATTCCTTCCCCTGGCATTTTGAGAACTTGGAAACAGACACAGATAATTATCTATGTTTTAGTTGCTTGAGAAATGCAGAAAATAGCAACCTGTCAACGACTAAATCAGAAAGATCTCTTTGACACCTACTAATGTACCAGCAGACCTTCAAGGTCTTCAGGCTCGCTGGTTTTCCCCTTCCTAGTGTAGAGGCATTTTGCGTGACCATTTGATCCCCTTGCCTCCACAGGAGGTAAGGACTTCACTCCTATTTTGAAGGATGGGAGGACTGCCCTGGCATTTGGGCAGAGCCCTGCTCCTGTGCCCCTCAGGCGAAGGCTGGGTTCGCTTTCGCCGCAGTCCCTGCCCGGCTGCCTGCCCCGGGAAGATGCCTCACTGCTCGCTTGGTCGTGGAATGGTTTGGGCTGGAAGGGACCTTTATAGGGCATCTAATCCCTTGTCATTGGCAGGGACACCTACCACTAGGCCAGGCTGCTCAGAGCCCCACCCAAATGGGCCTTGAATGTTTCCAGGGATGGAGCTTCATTGCTTTTCAGGGCAACCTGGTCCAGTACCTTGTTAGCCTCATTGTAAAATTTCCTTCCGAACATCTAATCTAAACCTCTTTCCAGTTAAAGCCACCCTCCCCTTCTCATGTCACTGCAGTTATTGCAAAAAGCCCTTCTTTGTCTCTCTTGTGGCCTTTTTAGGGCACTGAAAGGGGCTCGAAGGTCTCTCAGGAACTTGTCTTCTCCCGGCTGCGCAGCCCCAGCTCTCTCAGCCTGTGCAGCTGTGCCATCAAAGCTGAGCTCTGTGTGACACTGAGCCTGTTACACAGACATCACATAGGACACTGCAAAGAGGAAATTCTACTATTAAGTAAGCACTTACAGGAAGAGAATGGATTCGAGCATTAGCACTAGTAAACCCCTGGAATATTTATGCATTCTGGAGATTTTCCAGGTAGATGCCTAGTTGCCAAAACATGGCTAAATTTCTCAGGGGTAGCCTGGGGGAAGGCGGGTATCCATCACTTTTGCAGGACTTGCCTGGCGCAGTGCTGGGAGTCGGCTGCTCAGCCAGAATTTCTGTTCTGAAGGGGAACCTCGTAAAGAGCTGCTCAGCCACCGAGCTGTTTGCTCTGTGCTCAGGGCAGCCAGAAACACTACCTCCAAAAAGGTCATAATGCAAAAACCTTGAGAAAAGCTAGGTGCTGAGAGAGAGGGAAGAGGAGAGAGTAAGATGAGATGGCTCACAAATACAGCAGGAGAGAGCCGACATCCACTTGCAAGACTGAAAGAAGTGCTGGGAAAGAGGACGTAACAAGAGAGTTGTAAAGGAATGTTGTGCAGTGAATGAGGAGCTATTGCTTGGAATTTTTTGCACAGGTACTTAGGACCATGGGAAGGACATTTGAGATTCCCACCACAGGATTATTTAACAGGAAATGTTGATGTATCAGTAGGAACCTGTTGGTATATTACACAGGCATTCAGTGTTGAGACAAAGACTGTGAGTTACGAAGTCCAGATACAGCCATCCTATGTGTATCCATAAATTATAAATCTAGCAACATATTGCTTAAAGAAAATGAAAATAAAATAAAATAAATAAAATATAAAATGAAATGAAACGAAATGAAATGAAATATACCCAGATATTCTAGGCATTAAATCATATCACTCTCAGTTGAAAATGGATGTTTAAAGTAGTGAGTAGATCTTTCATTTTGAAATTGGTCTTGGAAATCTCAGTGGACCTTCCAAAACTTCAAAACCATTGGAAATGTTTCTTTATCCTGGGATGAAGATTGCTGACTGAATGGCATGTGAAAAGTTTGCTGGAAATTGCTGTCTAAATCATTACCTTTTCTGTGCACAGAGTGACACTCTGAAGAGTGTTGAAGTGTGGAAAAGAGGGGATTTATCCACAGGAGTTTGCTGGATTTCAGAAAGGCATTAGGCTGTGTAATTGCCTCAGTCAGTTTGCTGTTGGGAGAGGAAATTATGGCTCTGTTGCATCAACTTTTCTTCTGAATTTTATCACTGGTTAGTTAGAGATACATTTTTTGAACAGCCAGAGAAATGTCATTCAGTATTGATGCTAAAAAGTCAGTAGTAAGAAAGCACACAGATTATTCTCTCTGGGCCTTCTGCTTTTGTTTTCTTACCAATAAATGTACCAAACATATCTTTTTGTCTTTGATTTAATACACGGAACAAGTCACACTTTCTGTGCAATATCTCTTACCAGAAGTTCCTGCAGGTGTTGGCAGCAGAGGTGAGCAGCGTGGCATCCACTGCACGGTGTGCTGGTGCTTCACCTCATGCTGCTTCCAGCTCACACCTTGTCTGACAGCTTTCTCTGCATTTGGTTATTTCACCCTGCTTTTATTTCTGCTTTCATTAGGCTTCCCGAGCCAACATATGCATGCTTTTAAGTATCTAAACTAAAAACCAGTCTTCACAGAATCAGTGTTAAATCTTGTACTGTCAGTCAGAGCATGACTTGTGTCACTGGGACAGAAGGTCTTTATGATCTTTATGAGGAATGCCTTTAGGACCTTTATGCACTGTATAAAATCTTTCCCCAGGCTGCCAGGGGTACCTATCACCTTTGTTAATGATTACACAAATGTCACCATGCTAATGATCTCTTTTCAGCTCAAACTGTAAGACAAGGATGTCTAGTTCTCTTGAGAAAGATAACGTGTATACACTGCACCTCAAACCAAATGGAAAATAATAAATACTAATAACATTTCTGATGGAAAATGCTTTCCACAGAAGGGCTCAAAATGTCATGTAACAGTTACAAAGGTAATGTTTCATCGATCATAAAAAATTCCCATCAAACCAGGAGCTGTTACTGTGCACTTTATTTATTTGATCCTACGAAGAGGCGAGGCTTCAGCTTTCTCTTTTGCCTCCTTGTGTGCCAGTGCAAATGCAGCAGTGGAGGATCTGGTCACTACTTGTAGCTGTGGCTGTCATGGCATTTGGGCATTTCTGGAGCTGGACCTCGGTCTGCTGCTGGCCAAAGGTCTCAGCATAGCCCGTCTTCCTCTGCTACCCTGGGGGAAACAGCTCAAGTGCCCCAGTGCTGCTTCAACCTCACTGAAAATATTTCTCTGCTCTCCAGAGCAGCAAGGCAAAGAAATGCCCTGACTCTTTTCAGGGCTTGACAATACTCATTTCATAAAAGCTTTTTGCGTTTGCCAGATTTTCAGCAGCTGATCAGGAGCTGCCTATGAAGGCACAGCTTGGTCCTTGAACACCTTCCAGGCAGGGGGTTACCATGTGCCCTGTCAGTGTGTCCTGCTTGATGCACAGTGGGGTATGTGGTAGATTCACAGGAACACTCAAGCTGTCATGAATTGAAGAAAAAGACAAAAATCAAAGTATTTATATTTTCAGAGTCCTTCCAGGCTAAACAGGGTGCCCCTGCCCTTGCAACCCCTTAGTAAAAACCATTCGATGTTTGGTCAGGTATTGCTCCTGAAGTATGTATCCATGTAGAATAACCACTGACCATGGCAAAGGCTCACATGATGTTAAGAACCATCAGTCAGACTGCCCAGTTCTGGAACTCCCTTTGTCACATCATGCCACACATTGGAATAGAGCTGTGTGGATGCTGGATGCAGAAACAGGTAAAATTATCTTCACCATGGGGAAGAGAAAATCAGTGAGATTAGAGGGGACTTGCCTTATAGCAAAGTTTTACACTCTCCAGGTTTAACCTGCATTTTCAGCTCCAAACCAGACTGTAGTAATTAACTGGACAGGTGAGTCAAGTGCATGATTTTCCTCCATGGAAAAATTAAGAGAAAAATGATGTGATCCCTTACAACATCTTATCTCAGTATCAAGGTACTGAAGACTACATAAGAAACAGGTTTCTAGTGACCAAATTATTATCTTTTCTTTCCCACTGTCATTATGTTAATCAAGGACATGGGTGCTCATCTGCCAACGTCTCATTAATGTTCAAATGCACTGAGCTCCTATTTTTGCCATTGAAATTCACCCCTCATGGTACTGAACACATTTCCCGCAGTCTGTCATATTCAGTGTTTATCACATACCCAGTAATCCCTTCTTCTCCAGCTTCTCTGCTGAAAAATAGTAGCCCTGTATTTCAAAAAAATTAATAACCATAGTGACACATTTCAACTTAGCTGAAGCTCAGGATTGTCTTGGTTTTTCACAGCAACCATAAGGAATACTGGAAGAAAGTAGGTCAAATAAAAACATTATTCCATGACAAAATCAGAGGCAGAGTTATCACAGTGTTATTTCTAAAAGCTGGTTGCACTATTGTTAAGATGGGATGTGCATTAAACACCAATTCATCTAAATTATTCTAATTAAAAAAAAAAAAGAATAATATTATACTGGAGGAATGATTGACCCATTTTGGATAGAGAGCAAAATTAATGGGTCAAAGCAAAGCACCACTTTCACCTTTGTGTGGCATTTTAGTGATACATTTTCTAGAAACTTATGAACAGAGTTAATTCTGTGTTTCCTGTTCAGGATATTGTTATAATGATTATAAATTTGACAGCTAAAAGAATCTATACTGCAGATCACAGCAACATATTGATCTTGGATCAACAAGAATTTAATGTTAAGCTACCTCTCTTTCACAGTTTCCTCGGTTAGTAACATGTGAACACATCACGATTTGCTATTGTTTTTTGTGCTGCTATTTGTTATTTCATCCTAGAAGCATTTGAGAGAGTCTGTGACACTGTAGAGAATTACTGTATAGAACACAGAGAGCAGAGAAGACTTGGTTATGATCCTTCCACAAAGACAATCTGTTCTTTGCAAAGGATAAGCTAAATATGTTAGTGAATGGGGTGAATCTCTGAGAAAGTGTGAAGCAAAACAAACTGGGTTTAAATGGATCACATACTTGAATAGAAAATAAAGTAGGATTAAATATAGAAATACTTTGGTTAATAGACAGAAAATCCCAAATTTTCAATCAAGTGGATCAAGTTTGAGAAAATATATGTGTTTAACATCATCACCTTATTTTGAGTAGGAATCGATTGCTATGAGGAGAGTAAATGTTCCCCTTGATAAGCAAACAAATTGAATTTCACAACCTAGATACCATCTTTATAAGCTCAAGAGAGCAAAACACTTCTCTGAATATAATATATTGCTTAGTTTTCCTCAAACACTTTCTACAGGAGAACAGAATTCCATGTTCACTGGACTGAATAGTGTGAAATGTTGATGAATGGTGGGGTGTTGGTTGGTTGGGGTTTTTTCCCTTTTTTGTTTTTTTTCGCTTTGTTTGTTTGGTTTTGGGGTTTTGTTTGTTTGTTTTTTGGGTTTTGTTTGTTTGTTTTGGGGGGTTTGTTTGTTTGTTTGTTGTGGTTTGTGTTGTTTTTGGTGTTTTTTTTTTCCTTTGGGGGCGTGGGGTGGTATTTTTTGGGTTTTTTTTCCACCGGGAAGGCATCATAGAACCCAAGTTTTCTATTTCTAGTTACATGCATTGTGGAACCAAGCTAAAGGTTACCTCTTTCTTCTGCTGGTTCTGTTCAAAATCGCTGCGCAATGAAATGTGGCATTAAAATTTTTAATTTGTTCATTTTGGTTTTGCTAAATGATATCTCCATCCTTATACTTTTCTGTCCTCTGATTCTGTCCTCTGATCAAAAATGCTAATTATTCTCTACAGAGTTATTCCTCTTCCCCTTTGGCCCAGTCCTGGCTTAAAACCTGTTTCGCACCAGGGAGCAGTCTGGACTGAGTGGTCTCTTATGGCACTGATCAATTTGTGCCACAAGACGTGTCCCCCTCCACCTCCAGGACCTGCTGAGCCTCCGTTCCAGCTCCCTGCCATACCTCTGAGTGGAGGTGAGTGAAACCTCTGCTTCTCACAGACTCTCCACCTGGACTGTCATATCCTTTATCACGAACAGCAGTCTTTGTGCTGATCCCTATCTTTCAGGCATATGAATTTGAGATTGTTTTCTATGCATGATTTTATACAAAGAACATGATATTCTGCTTTTACAAATAATCAGGAAGGAAATTAAGCATTAGGTACCAGCTTTTGAGCTTACTGCCATCTATTTTGGAGCAAACTGTGACTAAATCTATGTAACAAGGGGACTTGCATAATAGAATTTACTTTATTCTTCATTATAATGCAAATCTCTATGTCCTATTACTCCAGCTATGGTATTTTATACCAAAATAGCTGATGATGCAAACCAGATTTCACTGCTGCTGAGACCTTGCTCTCTGTCATTTCTTCATTCATTTGGGTAAAAGGCCCATGATTTCCTTCCAAATATCTCCCCCAAAAGCTTTCAAGAGATAAGCATTTTTCCCCTGCTTTATTCTAATGTAAACTTGAACCTATAAAGTTTCATCAAAAGGGTGTAAATCTTTCTCCTCCAGAAGTTATCTGCCATGTTTCTTCTTATCCTTTGGATGACTGCAGTAATTTTTATGCTGTGCTGTCAGGAGTGTAATGTTAAGTGCTTCATTAATGATGATTTGTGCCATTGAACAGTTTGAAATGGGCAGATCATGGCAAGGACCTGACATTATTTATTTTCGCTCTTTGTATTAAACTCTGCAAAGAACATTTTAAGAGCAGTTTTGCCTCCACTTGGGGATGCCATAAGCAGTATTTCATATGCCATTGCCTCAGAGACAGCATTAACCAGGACAACAATAATAATGGCTGCACACATTGCTAATAAATATTTTCATTTATTTGTAATAAAAGGGATAAATTTCACTGTGTGAAAGGACAGAGATAAGTAGAGATGCTTGTCTGCATTTGGAATAAATGAAAAATCCAGAAATTTTCTGCTTGAACAGTTAAGAAGGAATAATTGTATCTCAAGGACCGAGGCCCAGCAGAGCAGCTGGAGAACAGGCTGGGGCTCCCTGGGTTACCTCTCTTCAAATGAAAACAAGGAGATCTCACTTTAACTTGGAGGTGGGGAGTGATAGGAAGGAGCAGGAGGAAGGAGGGGATGCCTCAACACACGGATTGATGGATTTAGGTCCTGACCTGCCTCTTGGTTTGGGACCTGGTCCTGGGCTTGGGGCCTTGTCCAGCTTGTTACTTGCCTGGAGAGTGAACCAGGGAGCAGAACTTGTGCTAAAATCCACGTGGGATAAAATAGTCGGAGCACAACTTAATCCAGGAAAACTTGAAGACCTTTTTAGCATTTCATGATCTATTTTTTTTAAACCCCCACACAATATTAGAATATAAGAGGAAACAGAGGCTCATTTGCTAAGCAAATTTCTTTTTGCTAAGACCAGCACAGGGTGATATCGTATGGTTTCTTTGCTTAACTACAGTTTTTGCTACGTGTTGAAAAAATGTTAATTTGAAACAAATTAAAGAAGTGAATTTTTTTTGTCTATTTGATATATAAATGGATGCTTTACTACAGCTAAAATTTCACATGATCTTATTTAAACACCATAGGTAATTTATGTTATTTAAAAATCATAGGTAATGCCAAATGGTAGGTAATTTCATTTGTGTGTTTTAGCTCATTAGGACTCTAGGGAGACTGAAGCTTACAAATGTACAATAGGAAACTGAAGAGAATTACTTCTGAAGATTCTAAGCCCTTGTAAGTCCAGTTGTCTCTGGACTCCAAAGTGGCTTTCAGAAACAAATAATGAGAATAAGCTGCATTTTGCATTAAAAAAAAAAAAAGTTAAAAATACAGTGTCTCAAAAATCATATTTAGGAGCAGTATTAAATAAGTTTGTAGGAAATGAAAGGTCAAACTCGGTATTAAAGGTCTCTGAATTAAATACTGTAGATAAATTAAATCATTAATAAAGACTCTTAGAGCCCCTTTATGATTAGTGTTTCTTGGAACTTCGAAGAGACCAGATTGCCTATGCAATGTAAAATGTCACTGGAAAAATATTCATTTAATCAACATTGATTAAAATATATGAATCTTTGCCTGGTTCAGCTCAGAGGCAATAATTTTCCAGCACACATCTGTATCAGTCAGACATCAGCCTGGGTGAGTTTATGCTTCATAGTTCAATCATTCTTTGGTGTTCTTGTATGGGAAAAATCCAGAAATTAGTTTTATAAAGTGAAATTTTTCAGGAATTACAATTCCCACAATAGAAATGAAAACACAAATTAGATGTTAGGGGCCCTCACCTGGTTCAGTGATGAGGTGAGGTGGTTTCAGACTGCTACTTCTTTTAATATGTCTGGGGACAAACCCCACACAAATGGCTTTATTACACTGGAATTATTTAGTACAGATCGTATTTAATTTTAAACTCAATCAACAAGCATAATTTAATTTAATGGTAGAGAAAGAGAGCAAACAAGGAGGTGCTTACTGTGTGGGGAGGACGGGACCTCATGAGGAGAAGAGTCACCAGGATGGAAAAAGAGCGGGGGAAGTCTAGTTGGAAGAGCATGCCAGTGCTGGTGCCTGCTGGGATCCCTCCCATCTACCACACTTCTCCTGACAAGAAACAGATCAACTTCTCACTCTCTCTGCAGGATGCAGCAACCCTGACACGCTGCTACTTTGTGGGATGATGTGAAAGACAATAAAAGAAAGGAATAAGTTTACTCTAATTGGCCGGGGGAAAAATAATGAAGAAGCAAAGATATTGCTGTGAAATAAATCTTGCTAGGGTGCAAGCTCACTTTAAGAGTTGTCCAAGTGGTGCTATTCCAAATAAATCCAATTGATCTCAAGTATTGATGTTTACATCCAGGATTATGATGACTTTGCATGAGCAACAATTTGCTGGCAGTATTAACAGTGGAAGAACTGATACTCAGAAACTCCTAATACATTTAAAGCAACACAGATGTCATATGTCTACTCTCAGTTAGCAGTACAAGACATTATCAAGCTCAGTGATCAGTTTAAAAAAGTTTTATAAATCCTGTACACATCCATTTGCCTTCTGAATAATGAAACTGCCTTGTGGGTTCATTTTCCCCTCCCATTTTCTCCCCCTAAAAGCAGCAGTTTGGGAGGCTCATTTCCATTACAGATGCTGTATGTGCATAAAAGGAGAGTGCCTGTGGAGAAAGCTCCGTTTTAGATGTACTCCCTGTGGAGTGCATTTTTATCAAAACCCATTTCTGATAAAACATGCTATTTGAGCTATTTTTCAGTTGTAAAGAATCTCATTAAAAACTCCTGCAGTTGGACCACAGTGTGCTAAGTCTGGGTGTCCAAGACTTGGTGTATGAACTGAAGCTTCAGCAGTGCTGGGTGAAGGCATGAGGTCCAGTCAGCACACTGCAAATCACAAATACAGCTATGTGGAAGTTTTCAAATTAATACATCTCTCTCTTGAAATGTATCTATAGAGAAATCAAAATATTTTGTCAATATATGCTTCATAAGCACTTCAGCCTTCCACTCCTACCCCTCTCCCCAAACAAAAATGAAAAATATTTTTAGACCTAGCTTTACCTAGTTCTTCCACCATAAACCTGCATCTGTTTGCAGATTTCAGATTGACTACCATATGAAAATCTCAATTGCTGTATTTTCACATATTAGGGAGCTGGGTAGAAAAGGAAAATGCTTTCCAGGCCCACTTTGAAAAAAGGCTGAAGCAACTATCTGGTTCGTGTGAAGTATCTGATGCTCCATATGCAGAGAAAAGTGGATGCCTGTCCCAGAGGAAACATCTCAGGGAGAGTGAATGCCTCCTCACCTTAGTCATCGGAAACTCAACAAAACTTACAAGCAGTTAATCCTGTGGAAGCCAAAATTCATTAGTTCCTGTTCTCATGACAGTAGAATCTAAACAAAACTTCTTGATTCAATGTCAAATGATCGTAGAACCACAGAATGTTTTGGGTTGGAGGGGACCTTGAAGACCATCTGCTTCCAGCCCTCCTGCCGTGGGCAGGGACACCTTTCACTAGACCAAGACCCAAGGCTCCACCTAACCTGGCCTGGAGCACTTCTAGGGATGGGACATCCACAACTTGTCTGGGCAACCAGTGCCAGTGCCTCGCCACCCTCACCGTAAAGGATCTCTTCCTAATATCTAATCTAAATCCACTCACCTTCTGCTTAAAACCATTCCCTCAAGTACTCGTAAAAAATCTGTCTCTCACCCTTGTAGGTTCTCTTTAGGTACTGGAAGGCACTCTATGGTCTCTCTGGAGCCTTCTCTTCAGGATGGCCAACCTCAACTCTCTCAGCCCATCTTCATGGAAGAGGAGCTCCATTCCTCTGATCATCTTCATGGCCTTTCTCAGGACTCACTTCAAGAGGTCCATGTTCTTCCTGTGCTGGGATGCCAGAGCTGGATGGATTACTCCAGGAGGGTCTCACCAGGGCAGAGGGGCTGAATCACCTCCCTTGAACCGCTGCCCACTGCTCTTGTGACACAGTCCAGGATAGGTTTGCCTTTCTGGGCTGTGAGTGCACATCACTGGGTCATGTTGAGCTTCTTGTCACCTTCACACAGGCAGCAATTATCAGTCTTAAAAATAACTAAAGTTTTTTGGTTTATCAATGATAGAAATGTTACTCCAGCGTACCAGCACTCTGGAAGAAAGCAAGCAGCAAATAAGGCAGACAAAATTGGAAGTAATCATGAAAATATAGGGGATTGAGGGGGTAGAAGGGAGGGAGAAATGTCACCTTCATTTGAGAGGAAGAACTTGAAGAAACTGAGAAAGATGTTAAAGCGTGACACAGTACTAATTGTCAGGAATTGTAAATGTTGGTGCTTCTATAAAAGGAGAAATTTTGGGAACTGATCTTTATCTCAGAGAATTGTTTAGAGAGGACAAGGCAAGGAAAGCAGGGTGCTGTGCTGTCGCCTAAATTGAGTATTTTTTTTTTTTTTCGTTAAATTAAGACAGGGAATTTTTGAATTTTTATTTCCTAATAAAGAAATGTCATGATTCCCTGGCAAATCTGTGAAATATGAGCTTGTTAACATCAGTGATGATTTTGATAGATAGTCTGAAACACTTTCAGTCATACATTAAGGAGAAGGAAGTTTATTAAAGGAATTTTTCTTCCAACTTTTTTATTAGGTCAACATAAATTCAGTGGTTTTGGCAGTTTGAATAAAAAAGCTATATACTGTGTGAATCAAACTCATGTCCTCTTTCAAACACTGGGTGTTTTTCTTATGAAAAATATCTATATTTGTGAAGCCTGAATATTTTTGCATACTTTGCCTACAGAAAATGCAGAAAGTCATACAGGTGCAGTATATCAATATGCCACATCCATGAAATGACCCTGTGTGGTATTTTAGTTTGAACCAGGATTGCATTTTTGTCTCCGCTTACGGCATCTCACATTGGAGATTGGTCTTGGAGGATGCAAACCAGGTTCCTTGATGAAAGTGAGCAGGCAGACACTGTCCTGGCAGCTACCTAAGGCACTTCAGCTGCTAATGAGCAATTAATCCATAAAGCTAGAGCAAAGCTGTTCTGGCATAGCCTCCCCTCCCCCAGATTCCTACGGTGCTATGATGTATGCTCAGCATCGACTGCTGCACTCAGCAGATCTCCCTTAGCAGTCTTGGTAATGGACACAGCTGAAAAGTGCCAGCACTCAGTGCTCGGGGCAACACTGAGCCCACGGTGGGGCTAAAGTGCATTTCCCAGTCCTGCCTCTGGGTCTCCAGCCTGGTCCTGTTTGACACCTGGACCCACAGCCAGGGGCTGAGCTAAGGTGGAGAATTTTGGGCGTTGTTAATCTTCTTCTTCTTCTTTGTCTACTCCATCTTCTGCTGTGACGGTGGCACACAGACATTGGTAGAATGGATTCGAGGTAGAAATTGTGTGTTTAGAATAGGTGACAGTAATTGGCAGTAAACTGTAAATACAGTACGTTTTTAGAGTTAATTGGATTAGAAATCTTTAAAAACGACCTTGGATCCTCCGTCCATGTTCCTGTAGCTGCATTTCTTCAGTGCACTGAGACTGCTGCAAGACCTTGAGATAAGAAATAGAATAAACACCTTTGAAGACTGAGCTACAGGTTCCATCTCATCTTTTAAACCCTGGTACGGGACTCTGAGAGACAGAAAACCCCTAATTAGGGGAATGTCAGGGTGAAAATCCCATCAGTTGGGTCTATTATCCTGACAGAGACTGCCTGTCCAGGAGTGTAGGCACAGCTGGTGAGAGAAAACTGCCCCTGCACTTGGACACTCAGAAGATGAGTTATTTGGGGCTTGTTTTTTATATCTCCTGAGAGACCGGTGTGTCAGTCTGCATGGTGTCTGTTTGACAAATGTAAAGCTTTGCTCCTGCTGCTTTTCTGAAGTCACATCTGCCTTAGAAAAATAAGATGTCCTCCCTGAATATACATTAACCATTCCTATAACATGCTTTAAATTTAAGTTAAACAGATAATGCATGAGAAGCCATAAGTTACTGGTAATGTGTACAAGGATGTTATACCTTCTTCAAGGCAAACACAAAATTAAGGAAAAACACAACGAGGAATACAAAGAAGGCCCCAATTTATTAAAGTGATATTTTCTTTTTTTTCACACGCACAAAAAAATGTCTGCTTTCTCAGATATAAGGCCTCATTCCAAGGGCTTTATTTTTAATGAAAAGAAATCACCTTGAAAAAACACACAGCAGTATATAACTATACTAGGCAGACAGCTTTGTTAAATGTTTTCCCTTCATAGATTTCTCAGGCATCTTAGGCCATATGTGTGAGCAATGTAGCACGTACAGGAAACAATTTCATTCTGGACACAGAGGCTGGAACACATATCACCATATAGACATTTGCACTCACTAATAAATGTACATGTATAGTCACATGCACAGCCAAATAATCTTAAGTTTCTGTCTTTTGCCATCCTGATTTGTGTACAGTTATAGAAGTATCAGTAGCTATATCATTTTGCCCATCTATATGTCTTTCTATGAATGATAAATAATTAGTGGTGTAGCTATAAAGCTTATGTATTTCTAGCCAATGACACCTTCAAGGTCCCTCTGCTGCCTACTGCTTGACCTTGGTTTAAAAGCACACAGAATGGAAACCTTGAAACCAAGATCAGCAGGATTCATTCTGACAGAAAACAGATGCAGCACAATGGAGAAAAATACACATTTAATTTTAATCCTTCTTCTTTTTTTTTTTTTTAACAGCTTGACTATTACCAGCTCTTAAAAATAAAATTCTAAGGTACAGACTGTCCTTCATGCAAGTATCATACATTTAATACTCAAATCAAGCTTTGATTGGATAACATTGTAACTACAGTCACTAGCAATGTCTACATCATTCCTCCCTTTGGACAGGGCAGCAGGAGAACAATGTGGAAGTAACATAACAAAGGGCTGTGGCCTTAAGATGACCCTTCTTAATGGAAGATTCCTGACTTCATAGAAGTACAATAAGAGGCATTTTATTTCATAATATTTGGACGGGAAGGTTACAAGACTGCAATATAGATAGATGACACACAGCGATGTGACCTTAAGGATACTGCTTTTGTCTTACACGCCTTTTCAATTTTATGTTCTGTCTCAAGCCACCTAATCTTAGGTAGGGCTTAATAGGCTTCTTGTTTTCTGAAAGGGAATGAAAACAATTATCTTTAAAAAGTGGGGAACAGTATTTGAGATCATGTCACATGTCACTGGTGTAGGCCCGTGAAATGGATAAGACATGCCTGACTCTCCAGCTGCACTTGTCCATGGGAAATGATGTCTGAATAGAAGTCTGCCTAAAGTCTTCCCACTAGAATGACTGCTTGGCACTGCATTATTTGGTGCTTTTTTAAACAAGAAAATATAAACCTTTGCTGATACTGGTTGTCAATTTAGTGCTTTTATTAGGAAAAAAAAGATAAACCTTTGCTGCTATTTTTGGCAATGTCAAAAAAATGAAAGGGTACTTAAAGAAAAGAGGCAGATCAAGTATTCTGGATTGCTCAAGCTGTTGGTGACCAAAGAAGGAATGTCTTAATGTTTTTCTTTATGCTAAAGCACAGGGAAAAAGAATATAGGACAATGTTCACAAGGAAAGCAGCAATACTTAAAAGAATTAACTTAGAATAATGCTAAAAAGGACTTGCATTGTGTTTGAATGGAAAAAGGGGAGCATTCTAAAAGAATAGAAAAAGATACTTATATTTGTTGTGGGAACACTGGCAGAGAGTGTACATATCCAGAGTCCACTCTTTATCAGAGTATGTGGGTATGGTTTGTAAAGGTAGGAAGGTCTTGAAGATCTTTCTAGGGATGTGTGCAATTTAAAGAATCTCATTGTGAGTGTTTGAATTTTGGAAGCACATGAAAATTAACTACATTCCACAAATGCTTGAATGTAGCGGTGTGGATTTTTATATTGAATTCAAATGGTTTGTTCTGTTCACCCTTTTGGTTCATGTTCCCTGTTCTCTCCCCTGTCACTCAATGCGTCTCTCCCCGGTTTCCATAGAGACCAAATGCACCTTTTCCCTGACTCCCCCCGCCTCTGGTGAGCTGCCTGTCACTCGAAAACCTGACCCAGCTTCTAGAAAGTCCTGAGAAAGTCGTCAAGTGATAGGCTGCAGCCAGGGGGGGTTCCCCTCCTCCCCAAGGGAATAGGCTCCTAGGGATGTCCCTCACTCCCTGAGCCACTCCTCGGTGTCTTCCCATTGGCTTTTCCCTTATCCACTCCCCTTTCCCCTCCCCAGTTCAAAAGTCAGTGCGGGGCTGAGTCCCGCGCTCTGGCTCTGGATGTGGGCTGCGGCTGCAGTGTAAAACGTGTTTGCCCCCCAGCCAGAGTCTCCTTTCTTCCTTGCCTGTGTCGCCACACACACACACTGTGCCACGAGGAAAAGTGGGTTAACGGTTCGCAGAACCCACAGGATCATCTCTGGCTTCTCATAGTCAGAACCGTACCTGCCTCGCGTTGCCGGTGCCAGGGCTAGCCCGGGCGAGCGGAGAGACCCTCTCCGGAGGCACCGCGACACTGGAAGACCCAATATAACAACAACTCTTGAGCCTCCTTTGACAAAGCAGAAGATGGCTAACAAATTGGAAAAGTGGGAGGAATGTGTTGTTGTGACAATGGAATATTTCTGTCATGCCACAAGACATTTTGTCAACTGAAAGGACTATTCCCGTCTTTTTCATGAACATTATAAAATCTAGTAACCTGTGACTCGGACTTCCCCAGTTTGTGAAAATAGAACCATTTTCCAGTGCACATGCACAGACTTTTAATAGTTTCACATAGAAGGTTAAAGATAGTTAAAGAAGTTCTGAAATGGTTGAGTTCCGTAAATTACATAAAAGCAGCAAGTAGGCTTCCAGAAGTTTCTTCATGGCATGTTAAGTATCACACCATCCTCTTTTCTGTAATGGACATCTTTATGGACCGCAAATCAACGATGTGGTCTCTTCCCAAGCCCTTTTCTATTTATCCAATTTAGTTCAATTGTAATGATGCTCCTAAGTGCTGCAATTAGGCCCTGCGAAGGCAGGAATTGCCCGATGTTTCAAGGTTCCTTCTGCTGTTTTCAGGCATTACCATGCCACGGCTGGTGTCACAGTTCAGCACAGAACAAACTTCTCTTTTTCACTTTTAGTAGGAGATTTATTCTTCATTTCTTCGAGGATCACTGCCCTCAGGTATGGCTAGAGAGTCTTTGTCATGCTGATTTAGTAAGCTCTTTTTCATCTTTGCTTCAATTTCTGTGTGCACACATACTCAACATACATTCATGCCCATACCTGGATACATCAGAAGCTCAAAAAAGTTTGATTGAAAAGTTAGTAAAATATAGGAAAGAAAGCACTTTATTTATTCTGGGAATACAATTATGTGTAGTTGAATAAGAGACTTCTGTATAACTACACACAGCTTTTTTTTTATTTTTTCCCAGTTTTCTATTTTCTTCTTTATAAAATTGAGCTTTTCTGTAGGAAAATGTGCTGGTAATAATGAGAGCTCTAAGCACAAAATGTCTGATAATGACAATGAGAAGAGAAGCAAGATGGATAGAAGAATAAAGACATTGAAAGAAAGGCAGAAAAATCCTGGAAACCTGCACACAGGCCTGGGA
Organism: Donacobius atricapilla; assembly: GCA_013397315.1. Classification (NCBI taxonomy): domain Eukaryota; kingdom Metazoa; phylum Chordata; class Aves; order Passeriformes; family Mimidae; genus Donacobius; species Donacobius atricapilla. The sequence continues at coordinate 38,559 of WBMY01014665.1, forward strand.
GCATATTATTGAATCTGAACCATAAACTTTATTTATGTAATTTTATCAATTACACAAAATTACAAGAGTGAATGCTGGCAGAGACAGAAAATACTTCACTGAATTTTCATGCTTATATTTCTCACTCCTAATTTCTTTTTATTATTAAACAATTTAAATTAATGGTTAGTTAAGATCATTTAATCTAGAAAACCATAAATGCCCTGTAGCATGTTTTGGAAGGCAAAATAAGCTCTTAACCTGAGAGGTGAGTAAGAGGAGCCTGAGGTATTTTTATCAAAGCAGCTTAAGAGATGGTGCATTGGAGACCTCAGCTGAGATAGTGCAATTAAAGGGAAAATCAATTGATCATGGGAAGAGAAGGATAAATATCAACAGTTTTTTGTCAATTGGACTTCTAAATCATTGTGTGGGATTCACAGTTTTAGGGAAAGGTTAAAGCAAGAGTCTTTGTAATGCAAGAACAAATATCTCTTGGGGAATTCACTGCTGATCCTCTGACCAGTTTTCTACACAGTTTCTAGGTTGCTGGGACGAAGCCTGGGGACCAGTTTCCTAGTGGCTGTTGTCATGTTGAGTAGGATGTGTCATTGCTTCTGTCTGTGCTAAACCATTAATTAGGTAGCAAGGGATGTATTTCACTCTGCAAAACAATAAAACCAGCTAGAGATGATATATTGGGTTTTTTTACGTGAGCTGACCTTCACAGGTATGCACTTGGAGAAGCATTTGCTTTATATTTTAGTTTTAGAATAATTCTTTAAGCTGCTGGATCACAAGTAGAAATTTCCCATTGCAAGCTTCTGTTATTTTTGAAGAACTAGTCATGAATGGGGCAGATATCATCTTCTTATCTTTTGAAGTGGTGTATCTCAAGCAGTCTGGTTCAGGTTTAGATTATCCTAAAGTTCTTGTAGGTAAACAAAGCACTGACAGTTCTATGAATAAAGAGAACTCCATAAATAAAGAGAGGACAATTATTCATATACTCTGAAATGTATACCGAGAAATAGGAAATGGACTTCAGAATATTGAAATACGTAGGAGACACTGTCTTAATTAGATTTCTGTATCAATTTAAAGCTTAGAAGAACATCAAAAGGCTTGATTCAAAAGGAAAAACCAATACGTCTGATTTTCTAAGTAACAGCTGACAGTTTCATTTTACTGCCGTCTTCTAGACTGTAATTTCACAACAGGTTTTTTTTCTGTTTTAAATGAGGTTCTGTAAGTCCTACATTACACTGAAATAAATAAGGTTTTAACTTTGGCTTTGTTCGTGATCTTAGGTCAGAAATTGAATTTTTAATGATTTATCTTGAACTTAAAACATCCAAGCTACTATTTAAGCATTAAAACTATCTTTCCTTCCAAAATATTGTGATTTATGTAACACCTGAAAATATGGAGCAAAGCATGCCATTCCTGCTTATTGGCTGAGTGTAGTGGTTTCACATTCGCTGAATTTGTTTTGTTAAATGTAGTGTAGTGGTCTATCTTTCTAATATGGAATAGAATTAGAAGAAAGGCAAAACAGGCTTAAAATAAAGATAGAAACAGATTTATTAACATGCACTAAAAGGAGAACAAAAAACCCCATGAAACCATTTAAAGCACTCCCCTCCCCCCTACCAACAGTTTACTTTTCCATGAAACAATGTAAAGAGACAGAAAATCAGAACTCTAGGTCAGTACCACTTATAAAATAGCCTTTCATTCAGTCTTTGAGAGAGACAAGTCCCTCCTGATTTTGTTCTGGTAACTTTCCACAAGAGACACAGTCTGTTTGTGGCTTCCAGCTCCCACAAAAGCAGCCCGCCCGAGAGTCTGCATTTGTGAGCCTCCCAAAACACAGCCTTTCCCGTGACTACAAATGGGCTGTGGACTTACACATGGGGTTTCACCTTTTAAAGATGCACAGCTCCACAACAAAGGA
>WBMY01014665.1:40652-99980 GCA_013397315.1 Donacobius atricapilla
CAAAATCCCACCTGTATTTAAGGCGTGTGTCCCAGAGGTGTGCACTTGTATCCAATTGGCCAACCTGGCTGTCAGTTTTAAAGCAGATCACTAATTGGTTTTTACCATTCATGCCAAACCAATACACTGAGTTAAGCAGTTCAGCAACTTAGACTTCACGTGTGGGCTCAATATTTCTGAGCCTGAATTTTAGCTTGCTAACTATTGCTAGCTCCTTTCCCCAGGGAAAGCTGCCAACAGTTTCTCTTTTCAAAACATCTCTCTCTGTTTCTCAAAACAGGTTCAGTAAACAGTGTTCCCTTTCCCATAACAACAGTCCCCAGGTGTTGTTTCCTATTACTTAACCAGTGGAGAGAAGTGTCAGTCTGATGGACCAATAATATACCTTTTTAGCGCAGCATGTTATAAAAGAAACTGTTGGAATTATAAATAAAGCCTTCTTTCTCTTCTGACTACTATATGGAGTCAATCTGTTTTGTGTCCTACCGTGACACTTCAAGCATTTGGAAATTTTTAAGAAATTAACGACTCGAATCTACACTTCCTGGTCAATATGTACATCTGGACTTGGCCATACTTCTTTACTATGGTGCAGGCAGCTGCCTCCCTTGTCAATGCTCACCTCCAGCCAGGCGATAGAATGACCTGGATCTGAGAATCCATAATTAACCATGGCATTACAGGTATTCTACATTTATACAATAATCATAAGTCACTTTGGGCAGTCCATTTTCAGAAGGTGACTGCCTTGCTCTCCAGACTGAAATCTCTATTCTCTCAGCCTTGTGGCTCATAATGCACCTTTAGTCATATGTTAACCTTCAGCATTGCACTCTCTGTCACATTTTATTGCTTAATACATGCTGTTGAGCACAGCAACATCACAGCACCAGATAAACCTCAGTGACTTTTGCATGAAAAACAACTTCACTCACCTCTTTTACTAAGAGTTCCTTTTAATTTGAATGCTTAATATGAATGTTCCCCTATGATATGAATGTTGCCTTCATGCCCTTGACATACTTGCTCAATAATAATAACAATACTGTCTGTATACAAAAGAGTAAAATAGGGTATTTTTGCCATATTATATATATAAAACTATATTGGTTCACTGTGTTTCATCTCATTAGACTTAATATATCTCTTTTTTTTTTCTTTTTTAATGTCAATTGAGCTATAAAATACAACAGATTTGGGGATATTTCAGGAATGACTTGAATTTCTTTATATTTAAAGATACCTTCTCTACCTTTGTGTTTTTTATTTGGAATTTAATGAAATAACGGTATCTGGGGAGAGGTAAAGGAGTCTTGAAATGCAGTTCATATTTCAGATGTGGCAATAATTTATTCTATGGCTTTACAAACCATATGGATTTACAAACCTATATTCTATGGCAAACAAAAGGTCTTAGGCTTTATCAAAAAAGAGAAGCTATTAAGCGATATGATATGGAGTTGATAATCCTCACCAGACAAACATCACATTAATAAAAAGATAATGGGATTTCACCTGATGTAATCATTAAAGGCATCTTTTTTTTCAATTTGTCTTTCAGTTGTTTTCATCCTTTGCTCAGTGTTCACCTCAAACATAATTCCACTCAGATTTCAGAACCTTCTTGTAAGGATTTAGGGAAATTAACTGGAAAACCTCCTTTATGGAGAAGCATATGGAAGTTTACAGAAGTGAAGAGGCGATAAGCTTTACTCATATCCTGGTGAGAGACAGTGAGAGACTAAGTGGGATACTTGCAAACACAGACTGATCTCTGCAACTGTGGCCAGTGAAAAGCATCATTAAATTCTGTAGCTTTTGCTTCATGAATAGTTACCACTTTCTATGGCCTTATTTTCACACCACCATAAGCAGGAATGGGAGCTTGGCCAAACCTCTGTAGAAGTGGGCTGTGGTGTGGGGGCTTGGACCACAGTGGTTCCCCTTGGGTCACCAGGCAGAGGCAGCTCCCTTACCTGCATTTGTTTGCACTGCTGTGTCCTGCAACTCCAAATGAGGGGATCCTGAAGAAGAGCTTGAAGAATTTATTTCCAACTAAGTCATTCAAGTTGCATCTTAGCTTAAAGCACAGACCCCAGCCATTAGAGTGAAACTCCAGTGGCTGACAGACACTGCTCCTTCCCTCTTAACATGGGCTACAACACCACTACATGTGCCCAAACGGAGTCCTTATAACCTCCTTAGTAGCTCTTCAATTAACTAGAAGACTTGTAAATAGCTTTCCAAGCTTTAATCTGCTCGCTTTCATCCTTTTCCTGCTGCTTTGATGGATTGCCAGGCAGAATGAGGAAGACAAATACTTTCAGAGGTGGGAAGCTATCAAGTTCACAGCGCAGAAAATGTATATCCTCCAGTGATGGAGTCTAAACTTTAATTTAGCAACTCTTATTTCTGGGAAAGAGTAAAAGGATGTCACGTTTCTTCTGGTCTACTGGATGTATTCAAATTAGCATCCTAATCTAGATCTGGAGTAAATTCTCTTGAAATTCTGCACTCAGAGGGTGAGTGCCAAGTCTCCAGTTGGAATGGCTTCACCCTAGGGTCTGGTTTCTGTTGTCCTGTCTGACCTGCTGTGTGGCTGTAAACAGGCACAACAACTGTGACTCGTTCAAGCTCAGACAGAGCAAGCAGTTCTTTCTGATGCTGCAAGAGAGCTGTTCTCAAGCTTAGGTCTGTTTATGTATATATTATATATGTTTAGGTATATATTAGATATCCTCAGGATGGAGTTGCTTCTATCAAAGGCAGACTTTAGTAAGACGAAGAAAATCCCAAAAGTCAAGATTCCTGCACAGAGAAAGATTTAAATCTTCTTCGTTTTCCACATTTGGGACCAGCAGCATTGCTACCAGTGGGACAGAGGGACCTCTGCTATTTTCTAGCTCTGTCCAAAGACTGCACATAAACACCAACAAAAAGTTCACTGGTAGTGCCAAGAATAACCTCTATTTTCTTACCAACCTTGGATGACTCCTTTGTGAAATCTGAGCTAATTCTGGGCTGCCTTTTTTAATTTTTATTTTATCTTCCATCAAAACAATGTAAAGACATTTGCAACAGAAACGACAAAATATCAGCTTCATCTGAGTATGTCTAATGAGGCAAATGGCTGCTCTATGCAAGAATTTTATTTACATGCACCCTGAGAAGGTGGTAACAAAGTCAGCCTACATGTCCTGAGCCATCAAGGAAGAGATTGCACAAAGTGTGTCCAGCTCCTGTTTAGACCCACAAGATCTGAGTGCTCAGCACCTTTCTGAAATCCAGAGGGGATATATTAGTGTGCAGCAGACTTCTGTCTGCTTTACAAATATGTAGAGCAACTCTAAATTTCTTTCCAAAATCTGCTAACAGGCTTCATATTCAAGGCTGAAAAGAACTTTATTTTTTTAAACCTGAAATTCATTAAGATAATAAATAATTAAACAAACACTAAACATTAAACTAGGATATAGTAAAAGTTATTTTATTCGAAGTTTCACCTTGGAGAAAAGCAACAATCTTCTCAAATCACACAAGACTTGCAAGTATTGGAAAATATAATAAGAGAGAACTTGTAAAAATCATGCATATATGCTGTTTCACCACATGTACCCCTAATTGAAGAAAATGAGGTAGAAATTAACAGTCTTTTTTCCTCTTCTAGGGTTAAATGAAGACAGATGAGAAATAATATTGTACTGGATAAGAAATAATACTCTCTGTAGTCTTAAAAATATCCACTACAATGCCATCAGACACTTTAGCTTGAATAAAGAATTATTTGGAAATATAAAATTATTTTCTTTTAATTCTATTGGATTTTTCTAAAAAATGGCAGTATTTTGATACTATTTAATACAGTTCAGTGAAGAGTTATTCTTTCTTAATAAAAGTGTCAGGGGATTTAAAGCTATCTGAACATTAATCTTTTATATGAAGCATCATTAGCAGAACCAAAAATTCTCATATTCTACAAGGTTTTGGAGCACAGTAGCAGAAATTAAGCAGGTGGTTGCATGGTTTCAGACAGATCCCATCTCTATTATTCAAAAAGTTGCTTGCTGGAACAGAAATTTTATCCTTTCTGGTGAAGTGGATAACACTTACATTAAACCCTTACTTACATTGTTTGCTGCATCAAGACTGTTACTGGGTTTCTTGATTTTCAGCAAAAGATTTTTTTTTCAAAGGCACATGGGTATTCAATGAAACAGTATTGACTTTGTAGCAGCTGTATTTATTTTTTAAAAAAATGATGCTAAATTATTTTGTGATCTTTGAAAATTAAAATCAAGGAACTTCCAACAAAAGCCTTTTTCTCAGTAGCCCCAGGTTCCATGATTTGAAATAGGGCCGCAATAACGTACTCAGCCCAGAAAATTCTGAGTATTCCACTGGAAGATAATAAAAGAACTAACAGTGAGATTTTTAAAGATACAAAGGGCATTCAGGCCTCAGAGGCAGAGGAGAAACTTGAGAAAGAAAATGCCTACTATATAACTGTCTTTTTATAGTTGGAATAATCTCCTGACTCCTAAATAATTTCTTGCACATCACTCTGCTCATGACAGAGGAGAGAGGAAGGAGAGGGAGCTAGCTGATTCCTCCCTTGCTCTAGAACTGTCTCACTTTGCAGTCCTAAAATAAACTAAGATGCAAGGGACCTCTGGAGACCACCTGGCCCAGGCTCCTGAGTAAAGCAGAGTGCTTTTGATGTTAGACCATGCTGCCCAGGCCTTGCACTCACCGTGTCCCTGGGCTACCAGCAGCACCAGAGAAGGGGGACCACTTGCCCTCTCTGAACCATAGTCCCAAGGCTGCGTCTGAAGAAGATTCTCAGAAAATTTATATCCCCTTGCCCCAAAGGATCAGAGAAATCTGAGCCCACTTCTGTCTGCCTAACAGCTCCATATAGGATATTTCCCCTGCCTCTCTGGTCTTGTGAAACAGAGATTTGGAGCTCCCCCTCCTCATCCCATCCAATGCAGGGAGGACTCTGTCCTGCCATCTCACACAGACACACTCTTGCAAGCTCAGGTAGCGCAGTTCGAGGAGGTAAAAATTGCAATCTTCAAGGTAGTTGTGTCAGCAGGACATCCCAGGGAGTTACACTTCTACTACCAAAAACACATTTTAAAAATATAGCTACTTTTCCTCAAAATTTGTGGCTTTATTGTGCTGCTTTTCTAACAAAAACAAGCCACAGACCTAGCAATATAACTGCAACTGCCTTCTGCCAGGGAAAGCAGACCCTAAAATAGCTTCTCTAGGATAAACAAGACGATTTCTTCTACAAAAATAATACCGACACCAAAAATTACACTGACGTAACTGTACAGATGGAGCAGTAAGATTCCACAAGATTGATTCTTCCCTTTCAAGTCTGACTGCCTGAAGTTAGAGCTCTCAATCTATTTTCTGGCATGTAGGCAAGTGATCTGATTTTCATGAGTGCTCAGCACTAGGCAGATTCCCAGAAAACAGTTTACTTTTTAGTAACTAATGCCACTTTTAGAAACACTGGAAGACAGACAAATCTGGGTTGAATGGTTTCCTCCAACTCTTTATATATTGTAGGTTGTTTGGTTTTTTTTTCTGTTCGTCTTGCCTAAAAATAGAACAAGTGCTACCAATTTAATGAATTTTAATTCGCTAAATAATAAAAAAAAATCCCTTGCTTAAACATCGTCTCTCATTATGACTCTTCACTAGCCTCTGGGAAATTGTACAAGCAAAATGACATTCCTATCCCATGTGATATATGATTCCTCCAAGGGAAGAAAGTCGAGACCACAGATAACACATTCTCTCTTTCTAGTTTTTGTAGACATTATTTAGCACTGCATACAACTTTTTGTTCAAGTATTTATAAATGCCTTCAATGAAACTTGAAGGCAGAATGCTTTGAAATGAAAGATATGATAACTTTGATTAGGTAATGCAGAAAAACCTAACAGTCACAGAAGAAGAAGAGTGGCTTTTCTGGATTGCCAGTTGCTAATTAACTAGGACACACATGTGTGCACAGCCTGTCTCAGGAAGCACAGCCCAGGAGGTGCAGTGGTGTGGGATGTGCTGCCTCCTGGCTTCTATCCTGCTGCGGGGCACCAGTCAGATCAGGGTAAATGCTGTGGAAACGGCAGCTCAGACTGTTTTCTGAGAGGAGCAATGAGTGATTGATATGGTTGGGATCACCAATTTGCTCTTCACTTGCTAATGAGACAGTGTTAATACACGTGGTGCTTCATTTAGGATTTCTGGCACTGCCACAGTCTAGTCCTAATAAAATATGAAACAAGGCATTGTAGATTGTTACTGTCCAGAGATTTTTGGAATGGCACACGCATATCTTTTAATGTCATTTTACTTGCTGATATTTGAACACTATGAAGAAATCTGCCTGCCTGCTCTAGTTAGCATTTGTAGTAGGCGTTTTTTAAAGTAATTTCTGACCTTGTTAATGTTGTTTAGTGTCCTTGAGTTTAGCTTTAATCTTGAATAAAAGCACAAGAAACATTATGTTTTCAAAGGCACAGCTGAAAAGCCACTGACAACAAATATTTGTAGTATTTTTATTCCACTTTGCTAAACTCTTCTACTTCTTAGGAGCTCTGATTCAACCTGGTTAACAAGGTTATCAGTTTATATGTCTATTGTCTTGTTCTAGCTTCCTTGGCTGAGTTCCTGCAGCAAACAATGCAGGAGAGCTGCTTTGTTCAAGCGGCAGGATGGAGGGAGCAGGAGGGGGTCAGGGAGCTGCCAAGGCCTCTGCGGCAGCAGGAGCTCCACCTGCGGTCAGGATCGAGCAGCCTCTGGCTCGGGCAGTCCCTGAGGGTCCCTGACAGCCCGGGATTCACCTCTGGGATTCACCTCTGGGATTCACCTCTGGGAACCTGCAAAGCATCCTCACACCACAGCAGGGATGCAAGCAAGCAGGACCTGCAGGCATGAGTTATCCAAGCTGACACGTGCTAAAGACCTTGGAAGAGACGTAATTAAAAGCATTTTAAGGGATTAAATCTATGCATTAGCTTAAAAATGCATTTCCACTCATCTCCACCTATGCCAGAGTGCCCAAGGTATAAGAATAACTGTTTAAATTACCAGTAAAAAGGCAAGATCATTGCTTGCTCCCTTTTCTGCTTTTCTGCGTAAATGCCAGGTGCATTCAGCTTTCCCCTAAGCACTGTCATAAATTTGCTGTCTCCCTGCTGGCATAATTAATATATGCAACTGTTGCTATCTAAAGAACAGAGGGTGCCAGGGCAGCAGCTGCACAGTTGGAGAACTCGCATTAGCATCATGCCAGTTGGCTGGAAATTCTAATCACTTTTTGTACTGTCATGATACTTTGGGAAGCAGAAAAAATATTAGCTCCTTCTACAGTATCAGTTGGTGAAATTGAAGCAATGGAAGTAGCTCATGTGGCTGCTGCAGGATTTACAGCATATTTCAATATTCAGTTTTGTTCTGGAATGGTATACGTGAAAGTACATAGGACATCATGGAAAACTTTGAGGCTCTTCTTTTCCCTTCTCTTTCCTGCTCCCAGCAACTTTCAGTGTTACTGTTTATACTCCTGCCAACAACTCATGATGAGTTGAAGACATCGGTGGATCCCTTGAAAGATTTTGGAGGTTTTACTCAACACCAGTAAAGAATAAAATCTGAGGTGTTACTTTGAACTTTTAATGACTGAATGATAAGAAAACTCACTCTGCTCAGTTCTTCACTGATGATTAAGTTGTGTCAAGGACCCTGCTTCTGGACAGGATGGTTCAAAAACTGTATTCAAACGTGATCTCAGCTGTAACATACCCAGATTACTGCTGCCTGTGTGAAAACACCATGCTGGCCAGGGCCAACAGCGCCATCACTCAAACTGTGAGTGAAGCCATCACCTCCAGCAGTGTTTTCACAAGTGTGAGCACAGTGCGAGGCCCCAGCATCCTCACCCACAAAGGTGTGTGCCTCCAGCTGTGTGTCCAGCACTGTGCCCTCCACCTGCATCCCCTATTTCTCCTCCTCCTGTGGCTGCCACTCGCCCTTGCAGTCTGCCCAGCCTTGTGTGTGTCTCCGCTGCTCTTACTACTTGCTTATACATATGCTGATTTCACATAAGTTACCGGCATGTTTCTTCACTGTCCTCATTTTCTAAATGATCTCTGTGCCTTTTGTAAATGCTTCTTCCAAGGGATGCTGCCTCAGTTTTAACTTGTGGCTGCCGAAGTCTTTGCACGCACCGTGTGCTCCTTACCCTCTTACTTCAGTCAGATCACATTCAGTCTCTCATGTCACTGTAGCCCCTGGCTTCACTTACGAAAAATTCCGAACCAACCCAACTAAAACACCTGATGTTTTCTTTCAGAGGGGTGTCTTCAGAAGGATGTAACCTGGGAGGGACAGGGAGTGTGGAAGAGCATTTCTTCCTGCAGCTCTGTGTGTGTGCCAACGCACCTCAGAGCTGCTGTCACAGCATCCAAATTCACAATTAACATAGATTTACCAAAAGAAAACACTCAATTGCCTTCAAATCTAGGGGCAGACTGGAGTACTTAACACCCTTCATGATCCTCTGTTGTGTGGAGCCAATGCTGGAGGCAAAAGGTGGAGAGAAGCCAAGAGAAAGGATGGTGGATTCCTGTCTATCCCCTCTCTCCCCTCTGAGGAGAGGTAGCTGCTCTGAAACAGTTCATGTCCCCATCCAGGGGTACCCCTTGTCAGGACAAAAGCTTGTCCAGTTAGGATTTAAAAAAAAGCCTGTTGTAAAATGCTAATGAGGGCACTTCCAGACTGCTTTTTTTGGGTAGCAAAAATAGTGTGTGTGTGTACCATGGACAAGAACAGATTTATAATTTCAAAAAAAATCCTTGGCTCCAGACGAAGCCTTGCTGGGTCACATTCATTTCAGGCCACTGCAGTAAGGTATTTAACTGAGGATACTTTACGTTGCTTGCGTCCTAGTACTTCAAAATAATTTTAACTTTCAGGTTAAATACAAACAGGGCATGCATTCTTCTTTACAACAAAGCATATGTTACTAGAATTCATAGAGAGTGAAATGTGACTCTTTCAAAGGGAAATGTCAGAGGATCCAGAAGGTTTTTTGTCTGTATTTTTCTTCTAAGTTCTGGTTTTCATCAGAACTTCACTCTTGGCAGTTTTCTTTGTGCCAGTAAAGTTTAAGTGAATAGAACTGGAAACAACTCACATGGGGACTTCAGTAAAATGTCTTATCCCTACAGGAGTAGGTAACCAGGTCCAATCTTTGTGGTTCAGGAAACAGTGATCTATACAAAGGGCACCAGATGCCTCAGCAGAGCCTTTTAGTCTCCAGATCCTTTCAGGATTTTATTTTCAAAATGCTGTTGTGAGAGAAACATTTCAGTAGCAGAGACACAGGTGACTACCTCACCACTGTGCTGTACAGAGACATCTCAGTCTTCTGGGTTCCACAGGCTGAAATCCCTCTTGAAGAACTGCACTTATAACCTTTCAAATAAAACCCAGTGGCATCCCCTACAACCCCTCAGACATGTACCCCCACCATCCCTCCCCACCTCCCAAAAAAAACAACCAAAAAGCCAACTCAAAACCCCAAAGGACAAAAAACCCCAAACTCTACAAAACAGAGACAGAGGATGAGAATTAATGTTTCACATGAGGAACTCCTGGCTAGAACCAAACAATCAAAAATATATTGGGGACAACAGTGGGGGAGAAATTCAGTGTGAGTCAGGAATACTATGCTGTGGAAAAGACATATTACAAATTAGGGTGCATAAACAAGGCTATTGTTTTACAGCTTGTCAAGGACTGTTCCATCTTTGTTCAGCATAGTGGAGGCTTCTGTATCCAACTCTGGACACTGTGCTCAAAGTCTAGAGAGTGGGCACAGAAGGGTAACAGGATGATCAAAGTGATTCTTATATTCCTGGTATGGAAATCCACAGCAAGTGGAAGTATTTCCCATTCTGGAAACAAGAAGTCACTGTCTTAAATTTTCATTAAAAAAAGATGAAAATGAAGGATGGAGAACTGTGTACCAATAAAGCAAATTGTTTTGGGAAGTTGAGGGAATTCTTTCTATGTAGCATTTTAGGAGCAAGATAGACACAGTTCTGGTAGAAATTATATGTATAGCTTTGGTTTCCTCAGGCAGAAGAGGAATTCTATGTAATTCCCATTTTGCATAAAAGTTTTACTCAACAAACTTCCAGATGAAAGGGAACAAGCCATGATTTGTGAAGTCTGCTTCACATGTTCAGCTGAGTCTGGAAAGGGAAGTAGCTGGGACCTTACTGAAGTGAGTTTTCAGTTTTCAGCTAGATGCTCTCCAACACAGGGTTTTTTTTAAGCATACCCTCAAGAAGCTTCTATGTTCCTCTGAATAAGTGTTTGTGAAAGCTCCCAGGTTCAGGTGTTCTCTGAGCTGAGTTGAAAGCAAGCAGGAATTTTAGGGCTAGGAAATTTGGATGCTGTTATTCAGAATTTTGATTTCCCTGCATCCTTTAGAGAAAAGACTTTCTTTGAAAGATGATGGGAAAGAAGGAAGATCCAAGGAATAGGCTTCAGGCTTCACAGGCTCAGCCTCTCCTCATTCTTTGCAGTACCAATATTTTTGTAAGTCACTTCCAGCCACATGAAACGAAGATGGATTTGCTAAGGGCAGATTCTGCCTGACTAACCTGATTTCTCTGGGGGCTGACAGTGGGTGCTTACCTTGCCTTTAGCAGCACCTTTGTCTGGATCTCCTATAAGATCCTTAAACTGGTGTGTCATAGGTTGGATGGTGAGTTACAAGTGGTCTGGACTCTTGGGCTGAAACTGGGGTGATCAGCAGTACAAAGTCCAACCAGTAGCAGGATAGTAGCTGTGACCCTCGAGGTTCACAATCTCCATCCTTGGAGAGATTTAAAAGTGCAACAGGACCCAGCCCAGAGCCACCTGCTGTAACCAGATCTCCTTCAAGCAGCAGGCTGGGCCAGATGGCCTCTAGTGGTCCCTTCCAGCGCACAGGGCCCTGTGCTAAACACTGGAGTGGAGTTTCCTTAGACAATGTGCTGAATATAGTGGTTTGTTTTGGAGATCAGGATGAGTAAAGGACAGTTATAGCTATGTAATCCTTCTATTTGAATGAAAACTGACTTTAAATGAAAACTAAGTGGTCAGGCTATTGGGGATGGAAGGTTTTCCAGTGCCAAGACTGACATCGTAGTGTAAGTGAGCAGGGAATCTGGTTAATCCTGGTAGTACATCAATCTCGCTGGCAGCTTTCCCTCCTGTCTGCTCCCTAGCTGTTTGCCTGGGAGGTGTGAGAAGAGAGCAAAGATCTCTTTGACAGTGGATGTTTTCCTTTGATGTTTGATTAGGTGTGCTTGAATTTCTTAGCCTTTTCTATCCTGGGAGCATGCTGGCATGCATCCTGTGTTGCAGGAAGCAATCTGCTAAAGCCTGCTAATTGTGAGTCTCTCCCCTGCTTTCCATCCCTTATGGAACCAGGAATGTGTGAGTCTATAATTTATTTAATACTATTACATATGTTTCTCAGAAAAATCTAGCAGATTTGTCACAGCTAAACTACCTTTCTTCATGATTCAGCAATGATAAAGTGTATCTTGTGCTTGAAAGGAGTTTTAATTTGAACCACAAATTCTTTTGTGCCTGATTTACCAGCAGTGTGTAGTGTGGTAAGGGTATCTGGGAGTGAACCACTTTCCAAGCCAAGCTCTACAGTACTACTGGCCTATTGAAATGATCTACTGAATATCCTTTAGGCATTTCAAGCCTACTGCTCAAATTTCAATGGACAATTCCATACAATGCCATATTGTTGAGCTGGTGCTTTATTTCAAGTTCATGAAAGTTCAAGTTATTCATAAAAATAATAATTTTTTAAAAAGTTTTTGAAGGATGACAACTAAGCCCTTTGTGGCTGGACATAGATATCATGCCACAACCTGATGAGAGAAGGTAACATCTTCATGTATGCACTTTAGAGCCCAACATCTCAGCTGGGATAGCCAAAACCTTTAGGACTCAACACATTCAGGACTTATTAACTAATTAGGATAAATCCAACTGGTTCGGGTGAGATCTCAGCTCCTGACATGTTGTCTTAAATCAAAACTCAAACCAAAGGATAAAATAACCATCTTCCGAGACACTAAAGTTTGATACATTTTTTGTATTTTCCAGCATAAGTTTCCTAGCCAAACATAGCTTTTGTGAGTTTGCCATCTGTCTGTTATTCCTCTTTAAACATTTTTTAAAGTTCCAATAACAGTGATAGACTTGTCATGGCCTCAGAGATGTTGTGTTTATGCCTATGGCCCACGTGTGTTATAATTCCAAGCTATTATTTCTGATTGGGCTCATACAGGATGTGCTCCCTGGGCCAAGAAATGCAAGAGCAGAAATTCCATGAGGCATGACATTTGAAAAACACCCTCAACATATCCCACATGGTATTCTGTAAGACTCAGCCTGTTTTAATATATTTCATGCACACACACACAAATATTTTAGTTGTTTCTCAGTGTTCAGTGAAATCTCAAATACAAGATTTAGTCATTATTGTTCCTGGTTTTAGAATAACACTGCTGTTGGGATTAGATACCAATAAATATAATAATTAAACACAATAAAAAATTCTGTAAAACTCAGTAATTTTCTATTGTCAGACCTCCCCTTCTAATTTCTCTCTTTTCTACCTAAATTGTAATCTTTACAAGAAAGGAACTTTCTCAAAATATATTTTTTTGTAAAATCCTTGCCAGCTTGCTCCTCTGGGCATGAAAATAGTTATGAAAAAAACTCTAGTAATAACATTTTTTCAGGCTATTATGTGGGAAAAAACAAAAATCCCTTATATGTGTAAGATTAATGTTCTGTTAGGGAGGTAGACTCACAGCTCTATCTTGTGTGTACCCGACTCTCTTGAGTAACATGTTTGTTCAACTGAACATAAATAGACTTCTGTAAAATGAACAAAACCAGAAATCTTAATTTAAACCTCAGGAAAAAAAAATTTGTATTCCACCCATTGCTCTCCAATCTTATTACAACCGAAGTCCTTAGGAAAACAAAATAAATATACGTAGTCCAGATTGTTTTACTTCATGCTATTATAAAATGTAGAAAAGAAGAAAATGAAGGAGAAACTAATTTAATGAGTATTATCCCTTAGAAATCAAAGTGTTTTAATGAATATTTTTAAACTCCTTAAGCAATTACCTATAAAAGAGGTGTACCTTTTGTGAGAATTATGAATTTATAGCAATGTCGTAGGTTTGACACAATTATCTTGTTGTGGGGTTTTTTGTTGTTTTTTAGAAATAAATTGCTCTTAGCCAGTGAACTCTTTGGGATGATTACTCTCTTGGAGTCCAGTGTTTGCATAGTCCAGCAATAGGCAGTACAAATAACCATAATTTAGCCTAATTTATAAAGTTATAAACCAGGGCGGTTGTTGAGTCATCCTGTCCCAGCAATGTATTCCTTACCACTGTTGATATGAGGCATTTTTGTCATTTCATTATTACATTTTTTCTGGTTTTCTTGTGAGTCATTTCCCTGGGAAGGATTTCTTGAGGGTATTTGGCAGCAGGTTTGACCGCTGGGCTTTAGGAACGACTTCTTTTTCTCATCAGGGATATAAAGGAACAGGGCGATACAATTGCATATAATTTCAGCACTTTGGAACCAGTGCTTGGAAGTGCAGTAGGCAGGTGAGCTTCCACAACAAGTTATGCAATGAAAAAGCAGTGTTTTTTCATCCTCTCCAGTGCTTAAGATATATGTTCTCTGACTCTGCATAAGGTATTAAGAAATCTTTGGAAGTTATGATGAGTTAGAAGTAGTACCCATGTACACCTTCTGACATTGGCCCTTTTTCTTTAGAATTTAACGAGGTGAACCAGCTTAAGGCTGTTTAACTTCACCCCTTTTGCCTCCCATGGAAATCTGTAACATGCTTCAATGCAGCTCTGGATTTGAAGGTCTATCCTGCAGCCTTCTGGAAAAGTCTGTGAAGTGACTCCCTGATTTTAGGGTGTACACAACAGAAAGAAGAAAGGACCCAGTACCCAGGAAGAGGCAGGTTTTTATATCTGTCTCCTTCCTTGCAGCACACCAAGGCAAAGGGCGGAGGATCTGTGCACATTCCAAAAGGTGCTGGACGTGCCCGTGATGTCACTGCGTGAGGGGGATGCACTTTTCTGAGATAACACACTGTGGGTCACGCTGCACTGTTATTCCCTCCCAGATGTGTGTTGTCCCCTCTGTGATACACTCTGTGATGTCCTGTCTCGTCCTTTCTCAGCCTGATAGTCATGCTGGCCAGTACAGGCAGGTGGGAGGGTAAGCGTATAGTTAGATAGCAACAAAGTGTGCTTGCTAATTTTTCAGTCTGCCCAATCTTTCTCTGGTGATGCAAACATGACAATGAATTGAACTTTTGGTTTGGTTGTGGCTTTTTTTTTTCTTTTTCTTTTTATCTTTTGCTTATCTAGCTATGTCTTTTTGAGAGGTATAGTCAAAGGCAGAACTGAAATGGCTTCCCTTTTTCCAAGGTCCAAAGCTCCTGAATTTTGTGCATATTTAAAATCATTTCAAATTGTTCAAATAATATAATAAATAAAGTTTTATGGAAAAAAAATCCTCAAGCTGGAACGCTGCACACTACTGATGTTAGAAATGTTGGAGCTGGGGTTGAGAAAAGCTGCCTTATGATGTCTGAAAACCTTGATCCCATGCTGAAATGATGGTGACTTGAAATCCAAATTCAAGTTTGGTTGTTTGCATTTATCTTACATTCTCCATGAATAGAAGTTTCAAACAGAAAGATATTACTTGGCTATTTACTCCACAAGTTACTTCAGTTTCTTGTCTGTTATTAAACTGAAGTCCAACACTGATTTTGTGAGCTGCAAAGAAATGCTAGTCTGACAATTCCATCCTAAAAGAATCTGAACAGGAGCACACACAGACTATTGGTGCTCTTCATGTCAATAGTTACACATCTTATGGTGGGTTAATGGCAGCTTCTGAGTGTCTTAGTACTGGAAGAGAAATGACATTGAAGTTAGATTGTCTTTCATTTCCTATTTTTTTTTAATTAATTTATTTATTTACCTTGAAATTCCTTCAAAACAACATTTGCATTTGTTTGAACTGCGAGCAAAATATAAAAGGTTAATGCACTATTAGCCCATTCTACCACTTATAGTAAGATTTTCAGTTTTCACTATCTCCTGCTTCTTACAAGATTAACCAGAAAAAAAATAATAAAAATACCAAAGCTGAATAGGTAACAGTGTTAATCCGCTGATTTTTTTGTTTGCTCTGCTTCACAATATTTATTCATCTTAAGAGAGGACAAAAATTCATAGAGACACAAATATTTAAGGCACTGAGCTAGCCTGTGATTTGGAGGCTCTTTCAGTTGCTGGCTTTGAAGCACTCCTCTATGACCTGAGGCACTTGTAAAATGAAAATAGTAGCAGTCTGTAGCTCACAGATTGTTGTGAGAATTAATATATAAATATTTTGAGATGTTTCAAATGGATAGAGATTAGATGGGTAATAAAGGTAAACCAGCAGGTGAATTTATATCTTTTTCTAAGGAGTAAATTAACTCTTTTGAAAGCATTGTGGGCATTACTTGAGGAAGCCTCAGTTTTACAGTTTTAAGTTCTTGGAAAGAGACTGGGAGCACAAATCACATAAACCCACAACAATTACAAGTTTTCCAACCTTTGGAAAAATAACCCCTTTTTTTCCCCTGATTTTATATGTTCATATAAAATGTGAAAGAGAGCTTTGTTGCAATGTAAAAATAATTGTTGAGGTTTTCAAGGTGCTTAATACAATTTCAGATTTCTCAAGCAAGTTTTTGTGTAATACCACAAGTAATTTAAAAGATATTTAAATTTGTGTCTAGGTACACAGGTTGGATGAATTTGAAGGTTGGAATACGAAGTTTAGTTTATTTATTCCTTCAAGCACTAAACATCAAAGTTTGGAAGATCACTGCAGACTAGCAAACAGCAGATTGCATAAAACTGAGAGATCAGTGCAAAAAACATAAAACAAATGCCACAATATACTGAAGAATCACAATTTGTTTAGAAACAATTTCATTTGAAGGAGTCCTGTAAGTACTTGTGATTGATTCAGTAACGGCCTCAGCATATTTGTCAGGGGGAAAAATAATAAGCTTGTTTTCATGGTATCTAGGTGAACAAGGTCAAAATGAAGCATGAAATTAGATAATACCAATCCTAGTGTAAATATGAGAACACTGTAGAGGCCAGTCAAAATACTATGACTTTTCCAAAATGCACCTCTCCGGGGGAGGTTTGAATGGCATTTCTTTGCTGTCTTCAGGAGTATGTGTTATCCATAATAAACCCCCAAAATTGTCCATAGTAAAATGAAGAAGTTGTAGTTCCAAGAATAATCAATATTTATGAATCAATATTTATGGTTTCAGCAGTCAAACTTAGCTGTTCATTCATGCAAATGAGAAGCACTGCTTATTTCAAACCCTTTAAATTCTTTATTAAGCAGTGCAGCTGATGGTAGAGTAGCAGGATGTGCCTACTGTTACAAAGGAAATAAGTAAGGAGATGTTGTTTCCTAACATTCACTATTGAGCATTGCTGTCTCTTAGAGTGGCAGCTGAGGGAGTGGAACTGCAAAGCAAGGCAGGGAACATCTCTCCCCATCCTTACCAGTGTGCAGGCTCAGCCCACAGCGAGCTTCAGGTGAAGCTCCAGGGCTTTGTTCTGTAACACGATGAATATGAGCTCATAATATATCAAGATGATAAGGTTGACTTTTTGGATCATGGAACTTATTTTATTCTCCAAATTATTAAGATGAATAATTACTGTAATTGCCATCTCAGGTATGGCAACTGCAAATGCTGTCCTTTGTATGTTGGAGTCTTTTAAAAATCTAAGTAATTTACTTCAAGTATATTCTATTGTGGGCTTATTACCTTGTGTTTTCATAATGGGCCCTCTTGTCCTTCAAAACAGGAAGGCTTAGTTGGCCCCCTCTGTTTTGCTCATCCTGTTGTATAACTGACCCATACTTTTTTTTTAATCAATCTTTTAAGTCTTATTTTTAAATGAAAAAACATACCGGCTTCATTTCTGTTCATCATTCCATAGTCTCACTTTTTAATTTTTTTTTTTAGCTTGGTTTCCTAAGGCTTGCATGTGAACTGACCTTCTTTGTAGATGCCTGTATACCCTCATATGTCAATTTATAATGATGTTCAGTTCATTGACCAATTTTATCTAAATTTGTCAGGGGACAGACATCTCAAAGACAATTAGTTTCCTATAAATAACTTTTGAAGAAGTGTTAAGAGAGGATAGCAATGTGACCTCGCTTTAGCAGACAGCAGAGAATTCACACCTGACAGGGTCTGAGGGTGTTCCTGGGGAAAGTCTCCTTAGAGGAGCTCTGATGCCCGCTGGCAGACAGCTAGCAGGACATTACAGAAGTACTTGTTTTAATGAGAGGCTGAATGGAGAAAAGAGAAGAAAATGAGGATCTTCCAGCATGTACTGGAAAAATACTAGCATTTTCCCCCTTCTTCACTGCAAGGTGTAGCAGCATGGCAGGATGGTGAAACGCTGCTTCCTTCCTTCCCAAAATGTCTCCTTCAGAGGCCACTCGGAGTAGGCCATGGGAACAGCCATTTCCAGTCCATGCACACACACACACCACAGAGAGTTCGGTGGAGGAAAGACAGGAAGGGCCTTGTCTTGGGCTGCAGTGCAAGATGTAACAAAAAGCATGTATTCTATTCCCAATCTGTTGAAACCAGTTGAAGAGGTTTTTTTTTCTTTATCTCATAACTCTGGGGCGGGATGGGGTGTTGTCTCTCTGTTAATGGGCTAGCTGTTAAAACCCGGTGGGGGAGTGTTCCCTATCTCTTCTGACCCATCCTCCCTCCAGGGGGATATCTTCTGTTAATGAGCCATTAAAGCTCACTGCATAACATCATCCCATTGTGAGATGCCTCACCCAGTGGGAGGAGCCAAGAATTTCTGCATGGATGAAAACCTCACAGTCAGAAACACTAGGCAGTCTGCTTTTCCACTGGAATTCCCAGAGGAAGACCAGACTCATCCCGCCACCACTGGACCCTTCTACAGGATCATCTCTATTCCAACAGAGACGCATCTGTTACTCCAGGAGGACTTATTTGGACAACTCCCAGAACCCTGACCAAGGTGTCAGGTCGTATTCGGACTCTGTCAGTGTTTCTAGGACTTTGTTTTTTTGTACTACTACATTTGTATTTTTTGTTTAATATTCCAAGTAAGGAACTGTTATTCCTATCCCCATATCTTTGCCTGAGAGCCCACTTAATCTTCAAGATTTTAAATAATTTGGAGGAAGGCGGTTTGAATTCTCCGTTCCAAAGAAGGCCCTGCCCTCCCTAGCAGACGCCTGTCTTTCAAGCCAAGACAGGCCTTCTGTGTGATGAATTCCAGCCAGGATTTATTACATGTACCGTGCTGAAGGGATCAGGGACAAAAGATGCAGATCAAAGTAGTGCTCAGGGTAAAGTATGGAGTCAGGAACCAATGGTCTGAGGGCAAGGGGTGGTACAAGGGCAAGGAAAAGGGCAATGCCCTATAGGGAGCATAAGGACAGGCCACCAGGGATGTCACCACCAATGGGGAAACAGGGAAAGAAGAAACCTCCTAGGGTCCTAGGCTAGGGACATATATAAACAGTAGAGATGGGCAAAGCCCACAGATCGATGGGAACAGTAAAACTGAGGTAGATTGGCAATAGTTTCCAGGGCACCATGGGGGAGAATCTTTTCTTTCAGCCTAGGTGGGGAAGCTCTATGGTAGATTCTTCCAGGGAAAAGCCCTGGAGGTTTCCCTGAGGGGTTGAGAGGTTTCCACAGAGAGGAATTCACAGCCCTGCAGTCCCCCTTGTTGTTGTTCCTGCTGCTGAGTGTGCCCCACGTTGCTGCCAGAAACATGAACCTGCCCACTGCCATAAAACACCTCACAGCTGCAGAGGGGCTGTGCCAGTGAGCAGGAGCACTGAGCTGCGAGATCAGGGTGTGCTCAGTGTGTGCTGGGAGGTGTTAAACCCCAGAAATGAGCACTACCTCATAAGCATATATTTATGTTAGATCAAAACACGTCACATTTAATTTTCTCACTCAATATATTCTACTCTGTTAATCCTGTAATAATGATATTAATTCTATTTTGTGTGTTCAGAAGGGCAAATAGTGTTTGAATTGGAAATTTATATTCAACTGCAGCCAAACTGGAAATAGTAGAGGAGGTCAAAAAGGAGGATAATGGTCTCTGTGTTGCTTATATCCATCCTTAGGGAATATTTTGCATTTTTTTTTTCTTTTACCTTTAGTCTGTTATTATCACTACTATGAAATTTCAGCTCAGGGAATATGCTTAATCATTCCTAGTACTGCTAAATGCTTCTTTGTGTTAATCTCCTATAAGACATGACTCCAGTGGAAAATAATTCAAGGACAGGGCCTGTGAAATGGAATAATCCTCACTTATGTGAGCAGTGTCCGGGAAGCAAATTTTCCTCATGGCTGACTATTCAAGTACTCTTTGCTTTGTATAACAAGACATTTTTTTGTTTGCTCACTCTTCTTCATACTTAAAACCAGTTCTAACTGCGTATGCTGGTTGATAAATAACTTGGTGCTTATTGAGAGAGGCTGATCCCCACCATGTCAGATGATCAGAGTAAAGAAGATTCCATTTTCATATAACCAGAAAAATGTTGCCTATTTCCCCTTGAACACACAAACTGCTTTCACCTTTCCAGTCACTAATACTCATAAAGTGATGTTATCAGTTACTAAGGGTAACAGGGATCAAGAAACCTATTTTCTTATCTTTCAAGGCCAGAAGGTTTTATCATAGTTAGGAGACAATGCTACATGAACCTAAACTTTCTGCTGTAACAGAAAACAATCTGAACTGTGTTTGGAATGTTTATTATTCATTATACAAAACAATCCAACTTCAATTCTAATTTAATTCTAACATCAGCTGTGATACAAACTAGCATGCAGTGTGTTTATTCCACCCAGCTGTAGATATATTTACAATTGATTTTTATTTAACATTAAACATCTTTTAAAAACACATAATTCTCATGTTTGTTCAATTCCTATAGTCAAAATTTGCCAGGTGGACCCCTCCTCAAATGCCAAAGGACATTTAGGATTGGTCTGGCAGCCCCTACAAGTGGGTAGGGTAGAGCTGTCAGCCGCAGCACCAATTGATCCTTTGTGCAGATGATTTACTTATTTTCAGGGGCTCTGCTGAAATCCCAAAGTCAGTCTTACCAGCCTGTTTAAGCAGGCAAGGCTGGCCATTCTAGGAAAAAGAAGTCAGATTGACTTCTCTACCAATAGAATTATAACAATTTTCGATGTAATTTTTCATTTTGACAATTCCAGTAAATATCTTACCTTGCACACAGAGATGCTTTTGGAGCCACATGACCTTGAAGAACCATTTGAATTACTAAATCAATCAAAGTATCCTGTAAATCTTCCTAACAGAAAGTAGCATTCCTAGGAATAAATATAATTATCATGTTAACATCTTCACTGGGGTCAGAAAAATCAAAGGCATTTTCTTTGAAAAATAAGATTAGGATCATAGTTGCTATTGAAGCAATACTCTCACAATTAGAGAAATTGTAATGTAGGGGTTCTTTTCTATAACTCAAACAATTTAAGTGATTCTGTCTAATTTCCACAGAATTTAATAGAATCACATGCAAAATCCATCACACAGCAAAGTTTTCTGTTTCCATAACTTGACATCATTTAGTGCAGTTTTGTAGAGACAAATGCCCTGCTACTGCTGTGTCAGAGCTGTCCTAAAGTCAGTGCTTTTGTATTTGATCCCAGTTGAGAAAATCCTTTACAGTATATAATTCTGAGTATAGAATTAAACATTGGATTTTTCAATTTTAGTACAGAAGTCTGGAAAGAAAAAAAGCATTCTGTTATGCCCATATTAAAATACTTTTGCAGCTGTTGACTTGAGAAGATTTATTGCTTGGGTCTTAAAAGAGTGACTTGAAGCAGGCCTGGAGGGCAGCTCTTTTGCCAAAGCTCTGCCTGACATGTATAGCATCCCTGAATCTGGAAAAGTTTAAACAAATAAGAAAACATGGGTGTATGTGTTTTAAAGGTGTGTTATCCAAACTGGCTTAGTTAGAGATTATCATACAGGAAACCTATTTATTTTGAGGTTTCTTTGTACGATGGGACACTTTGCTGTCAGGAGGTTTGAGAAGAAGACTTGCTGATAGTGCTGGTCTTTGGCTTCAAGTATTCCTTTTCTCTGGCTAAAAAAATTGGAAAGAAGGAGAATATCTCCATTATGTACTCATCTTTTGCCCTGACAGGCCTTGAACAATATGAAGGAAAACAAAGAGGAAGTAGTTTCTCATTTTGTAGTACTTGACTTAGATCTTTACAAATAGCAAAATCTCACATTTAAAGTAAGGAGCACTGAAAGGGATTACATTTATGAAAAGGTGTACTAACACAATTCTTTTTCTTTGTGTCTTTTGCCAGAAAACACTAGGAAAGTGCTTCTTGGCTGATGATATTGCTCATCAATTGCTATTGAAAGTCTGATCAAGTGGTGAAGATACCCTTCAGCCTGCAAGAAGGATTACAGTGACAATGACTGCTTTTGGGACACAAAGTAAAATTAACTTCTAGGTTATCCCCGTCAAGGACCATTAAGTCCTGAACTATGAGGGACACTGTGAACAAGTCATATTTTAACCTCCTGCGAGCACAAAAGCAGGCAGGTTCTTCTCCTCCCCCAGCAAATCTGACCTTCACTGAAATTTATGTGAAAATGAAAAAATAAAAGAAAGCTGTAGCCCTGCCAAGCTCTGATGATGTGACTCATTTTAATTACTGATATTTGGAAATTAAATGGCCTGAGTTTCATTCTGTAGTTTGCTGCAGGAAGAATGATTTAGGTAAGCTCCAGAGTTGCAGCACCTTTTACGCAGGTGTGAAACAAGGCATTCATTTTTCTTTTAAGGGTGTCCTTGTAAACATAATAACAATTAGGAAGCCAGGGCTTCACATCAGAATCTCCTGTGCACTCTGGCATTACCTCCTTGGGCTACTTCATCACTTCTAATTTTGTCAACAAGTTCCTCAAACAAGAGCTTTGATAAAATGACATTGAATAACGTTAGATGAGGACAATATCCCTAAAGGCAAAACATTTAAGGGACACAGACAACCAGAATACATGCACTGCGGAAGGAAGCTTCTTGCTTTCCCCTTATCAACTTAATTAAGGCAGAATATCCACTGCACCCAAGCAGTGATTCCTCATTCTGTGTACAGACTTGCTGAGGAAACAAGAGCTGTGTTATGACAGCAGTGGTGGGTTTCCTTGCTGTTGCTGTTTTTTCACATAGTATTCCTCTAACAGAAAAAGGGAAAGCATCAGAGGACTGTACTATAGCAATAGTGACACTATCAGCTGTCTCCTACAAAAGCCACAATACATCTGATCATTGTACATCTAGCTGTATTTTAGCAGTGACTTTTCATATGTTTATTCCATCTTTGAAAAGCACAAATTGACTTCAAAATACACAAAAGTTTGCAGTGCTATCTTTAAGAGAGATGGTGAACTCTCTTAAAGGAATTTTTGCGATCCTGTTCAGTGTTNGTTCTTGTGAGTGTTTGTTGATTTTTTTTTTTTTTTTTTTTTAGAAATTTAAATTCACCCTTTTGAGAATGAGTAAATTAGGCACAACTTTCAGATCTAGGGGGTGAAGGGAAGCCTAAAATGTTAATTAATTTGTGATTCTTAAGTTTAGGCAGGATCCTGGGAAAATTTAAAATATTTTTAAGTATGTTTTTACTATCATTTGCACTGATCATTTTGAATTAGATAATTATTATTTCTATTATTTTTATTAATGAGGAATATCTACTATTTTTATTAATGAGAAAAGTGTACAATTTCAAATTATTAAGCATATCTTCCTGTCAGCTTTTGAAACTGTATTCTATATGTCATCCAATAACAGTAAGGAATGAGCAAGGTTTTTAAATATGAACTTTACAAAGAGATAATGGTAGAATTTCAGGTATGGAATAAATGAAATTAGAGTGTACTAATCTTTATGCCTTTAAACTTACCTTTTGAACACCAATTAGGAATTATTTATTAAATGAAAACATTTATGAAAAATCAAGCACATTTTACTGACAATACATAATTATCTCACCATAAAGAAGAATATTTCATCCTCAGTTCCACACATGCTAAAATTCTTTTCTTTGAATGTTTCTCAATGTTCTTGAACTATTTCAAGTTAAATTCTAAACAAAATTTTATAAGGATCATGCTGGCTCAAGTAGAAGACATGAAATAATAAGCGTTGCATATGACTGCAATAGACTGAAGAATCTTCTTTTAAGATAGTTTTCATCCACATATTTTAAAAATACAGTGCCTGGCTGACATATTTACTGACTTCTCTGATGTTTCTTAGTAGTTAGCAAAATTCCTACCATTAATTTTTCTTTGGGAGGTCCTCTTCATAATATTTGAAGGCTGATACTACAGGAATACATTTAAAATGTTAGTGCTCTAGTCCCAATAGCTGTGGTACAGAGAACTTTAGAAGTGAAGTGTACTGTGCCATATCTCAGTTTTGAAGCTACCCTGTAAGTCTATACCCAAATAAAAAAATCCAAAATTATTGATGGTCTCATTCATTAGAGCAAAGAATATGTGAAAAACAAATTACCCAGGAAGGACGTGCAGTATGCACAGATTAAGGGAAGGTGCAAACAGCTGTGCTCTGAAATGAGCAAAGTGCATGGTGTGCTTTAAAAGGGGGGATCCATGTCAAATGGTCAGAAAATATATAAAATGCCATTTTTCGCTGAAGAAATTCTGTCCACTAATATTAAAAAAAAAAGTGAAGATTATAATAAGAAAAGATGAGAAAGAGATGGATATTGCAGCAAGAGATGGATGCTGCAACTATTTTTATTTCCGAATTTAAATTATTCTAAAACATTACCTCATTTTCAATGAAGCAAAAGCCAGTAAATAGAGAACCAAAACTATGTTGCAATAGTTTCCAGAGGAGAAAAGATCTCTACTTCTCTGTAGTGTGGTTATTTCCACTGTTACAACTACATCCATATTTCCATCCTCACATTTTTTGGAGGGCTTTTCCTGGTGTACAATATAAATTTTTGGAAAGGCTAGCAGATGAGCATAGAGGATTATAAAAACAAAATGAGGAGAGTCTGTTATAGCTTATAGTCTGGAAGATTTTATGTTGGATTAATGCTTCACAACTCTGAGTGAGCACCTGAACTGCTCCCCATCACTACTGGGACTGAGGGGAAAAAAAGAGGGCATTAATTCATAATCCCTTGGGACGAAGATTGATTAAGCAGCATCTTAATTTCCTTTTTACAAAGGGCAGATTAATCACTATTCTGATGACTCTACTTTGACAGCTACAGTCACTATTGATTTATAATTTACTTGTTTTCTTTGGCAGAAAGAAGTTGATACTCAATTTTGAGCTGAGTCTATATTTTGGAAAAAGAGTACTAAGTCCAATAATTTTGTTGAGATCAAGATTCATTAGTGTCAGGCCTTGTGATGCACACACCTATCCTCAAAAACTGTAACTCTACTCTGAAATCAAATAGCTGCACAATTCACAAAAAACCACTATACAGGAATCAAAGGAGCTGATTTCTCCTTTGGTGACATACAATTTAATGTTGCTATTAAAAATCTTGCTACCATGTACCCTAGAACTGAGAATATCCAAAGGCTGACAAAATTTAGCCTTTTCCACATTTTCTCTTGACTTAAAAAAAATACCTAATTCAATTCTTGTTATGCAAATTGTATCAGGAAGAAACAGTAGGTTGGAGGACCCAGCCTGTGTTTATTGACATAGTGCTATGATGAGATACAGCCTGTCAATGCCAGGTGCAAAGTTATATGGCCATTCTGATGACACGCACATGAAAAGAATGATTTTGCACATGAGGTAATCACCTTGAATTATTCAAAGTGCCGCTTCTTCCCTCCATATCTATCATATATTACTGCTGGGTCAGATAAGTCGGTGTTAGATGGTGGTGACATATTTCAGTCCAAAGCAGGATTTTAAAGATGAATTATGAACCCCTAAAAATAAAATAGGAGTTTATCATGGGACCTTCAACTACAGAATCACTAGTAAGCATAATTAATACTGAGCTCAAAAATGGACAATCTGCTGCAGTCCTCCACTGGAGAAGGAACATTACATGAATTAAAATGCCTCATGTAATGAAGAGAAAGAGATCTATTGTTACCATAAACTTTCTGGTTCCGTTATCTTCACCTCCAAACCTGTATCAACAAACATAGTGGTATCTACAGAAGGAATACGATCATTGCATGCGTGGTTGTCTCAGGAATTCTGAAATAAATTCAATCTGTGCTAAAGTTGCATTAAATAAAGTTACCAGACTTTATTTAATGGTCAAAAAAGAAACAATAACCAGAAACTGATGAAAGGGTAACATCAATGATAACATTGGTATAATTTGCTGTTTTTTTATGGAGGAATAAAATTGGACTGACCGGGGCACTCAAGCTACGAGGACCCTGATTAGACAAGCTGAGAGCAGGGAACAGAAGTGCTCTTAAGATCAGGCTGAATCATAGCTCTTTGGTAAAAGCCCTTTTAACAAGGATTTATAAAAGGGGGTCATCTTTTGTTTGGCAACAGTGGAACACAATGTCAAACCTACCTTGATCCTCTATGGATTCCTGAACCATGGATTCCACTTATACTTGACCCATCAAAACACAGCTCTGAGTTTTTCCACACAACTTGCATTATTCTTGTATTCATATTTATAGTTCTATGGGCACTGTCACATATTTTACTCACAAAAAACAGAGGCAACATTTTGCTGTATTTATGAAGAAATAGAAGCACAGCTCAAGTTTGTTGCCAATTTCATTTTAGTCACCTGTAGATCTTTATTACCATTCACAAACATTAGCACTAATGTGCTAACTGAAATATCTGTGTGGAATATGAACATTTTTTTCGTTGAAAAATGACACTCATTCAATATACAATAATTATTTTTAAACATATATACATATTTTTCATCTTTTCTTTAACTTCTCTTTAAAAATTAAGGATGGGGAGAATGGGTAGTAAATTTTACTATTTGGAAAAAAAGATAAGGCAAAAAATCTTTCATTTATTTTTAAAAAAATAGATCTCCACCAGCTGCTTCTTCCATCTTCTGCAATATTCATGTTACATGGAGCATGTGGTGTAGGTATCCCTCATTTTCAAGAATTTATCTGTTTTAAGTGTACTTTAAAAATATTTTTTTAGTTACGATTTATATTTTCCCTGGTCACAAAACACCAGGATTGTCTCCTGTGTTTCAAAAATAGAGTTATTTGATGTAATATACTGCAGAAAATTTCCTTAGATCATTGAACTACAATATTGCAACAGCAAAATTGCAAAGATGGAAGAACAAGAATATGCATAAAGAAAAAAAAAGCTCAAATAAGTATCTGATTTTTGAAGGGCATATTTTATATTTATGATATGCTAGTTGGCAGAAAATACCAGTGTTTGTTCTCCCTGACATCCCAGCTGGCTTTAGTAAAAGATTTGTCTTTAGCACTATGCCTTGCTTTTATGCAGCATGGCTGTAGCAGTACTACTACTTTTTGAATACAGCCTTCACCTTGACTGAGATCCATTTAAATCCTGACTTCCCTGTTTTCACTCTTTTATTGTACTGTAGTATGGAGGAGGGTTGAGTAAGCATGGGGAAGCCCATCCAGTTTTGCAGGGAGTAGGGAAGGGCTTGAAGTGAATTCTTACAACAGAAGGGAGATAGGGGCTTTAACCTGGACACTTCAGAGGTTGTGGATCTCTGTCCTTGGAGACAGCTCTTCCTTCAAAGACCCAGTAGCGCAAAGCCCCTAGAAACCTGAACTGAGTGCTGAACCTAATTTGAGCAGGAGATAGGACCAGATGTGTTTCAGGAGTTCATCCAAACTGAGTGGTGCTGCAGTGAGAGCCGTAGGTGTGCAGCTCCAGTGGGAGTTTGGTATCACCAGTGGGCCAGGAGAGGCAGGAGTGGCCGTGCAGCTTGATCTGCTCCAGCAGGGGAAGTCCTGCCCTTACCACAGTTATCAG
The DNA here is from genome assembly GCA_013397315.1 of Donacobius atricapilla. NCBI lineage: Eukaryota > Metazoa > Chordata > Aves > Passeriformes > Mimidae > Donacobius > Donacobius atricapilla. The sequence goes on from WBMY01014665.1 coordinate 67,953, forward strand.
GAAGGCAGCAGCCCTGGTGAGATAGTGTGCTTTGCTTCCTGTGTCCCTGAGAGTGAGAGGCTCTGGACTGACAGCCCACCCTCGGCATCTCTGACACACAGCCCCTTGCTGTGGATGGGCTTAGGTGTATTCCTTCTCTATGGACACAGCTGTGGATCATTTTCTATTAGCTACTGCTTTTTCCTCCTTTTCTTTGTGCTGAAGCTACTGATATTCTTTTATTTGCTGCCATGCTTTTATTTCTTGACACATTTTTCAAGTTCTAGATACTGCTCCACGTTCACCATCTAACATTTTCTCCCTTCCACTGCTTGATGTGTTAGCTAGCAACAACTTTCCTTGTATACTTCCCCCACTCCAAAATATTTTTACTATTTTGTATAATTTAAAGTTATTAAAACTTTCTTTCAAGGATTTTCTCATTTTCTTCACATTTTTCTCAGTAATTTTTCAATCATACCCAAATGTCACATGGCCAGTTAGGTATAATTTTTACAAATTTAAGAAAGCAATTTAGCTTGTTATCCTTCTGAAAACACATCCCCAGCTGTGGGAACAGATTGTGTTGGCCATATGGCTGTAGTGCTTCTCAAATCTTATCATATCTCAGGTAAGAAACTGAAGCCACAGCCTTGACTAGAAAATTCATAATGAAATGTGATAGACCCTGTCATCCTTGTGTTCTGTATTACACATTGTCAATCCTGTCAAGTCAAATCTGATATAAATGAATCACATTTATCAGAAAATGTGAATTTCTATTTGACGAGCTAAAGGAGCATAACATCTTCAATTAGACTAGCTACCTAAAATTAGCTACTGACACAAGCAAGTATACATGGTCAATTCGCCTGCCTGAAACTTAAAATCAAGGAAGACGTATTAGATAATAAATAGTCCCAGATTGAATGCAAGGCTGTAACTCACTCAATGGGCCACACTGACGTCACATGAAATCAAAATTAATTCAGCTATATATCCAGTTTGGGGTCATCTGTTGGTGTCTGATTTACAGTACATATTTTAACCTTAAATGATTTATGCTCTTTATCGATATTTCTGTTCTTTGGTTAGAAAAGATGGCAGAAGCTGAAGTCCATCTTTCAGATGGATTCATAAATTCTGTGCTGCTCTGAGATCCCAGCTATGAAAAAATGACAAGAGGCTGGATAGGTCTTTTAATTTTGTAGGTTCAGTGCACAGCAGAAACTTATTTTCTACAAGTTTATTAGGATGAAATAAAAGGAGCAAAGACAAATAGGGAAAATAGACTTCAGAGACACATGGGCAAGGGCATAAAAGGCTTGAGTGTGCAAGATAAGGAAGGATGGTCTCTAGGTGCCCTCACTCTGAAGCTGTGGCTGGAAATTGCTGAGAACCTCACCGGTAGGGTGCTAGCCCATGAGCAGATGATTATCCTGTCCTTGCAGAGGTGTAGGGATGTGTTCCCTTTGAAAATAGACAATAGGAGACCAGTTCTTGGCACCCCTGTGCACCTTGGTATCACTGTTTAGACAACCATTAGCCAATTACTGACTTAAAGATGCACAAATCTGTTTCTTGAGGTGAAGTTATCTCTTGGCAGAAAGAAATCAAACACACAATATTAGCAAATATTATCAGATATTTCTGACCTTCTTCACAGGGAATTTGAGCTCAATTCAGAGATTAGATTAAATGCTTTTCTTACTGGTTGCCTTCCGGATCTTCAGAAACATAAACAAAATATATGAAGCTAAAAATCTCTAATATTTCCATGTTTTAAAATATCTATCTTCCTTCCATAAAGATTAGGACTATAATAATTATAGAAATAATAAATAGAAATTGCAAACAAAATATTAATCCAGGACTCACAACAATAATTTTCTCTCGATTTGTGCAGCCATGATTGTGTGATTGACACAGAAAGAAAGGTCTGTAACACAGTTAAGTATCTGCTCTCTCATATTCCTGGTGGCTCACTGTTTTGCACTTCTCTTTCCTCCTGAGAGTAAATTCCTTCCAGCTGCTACAATCACTTTTATCTAATATGGACTACTTCTATTTCCATAAGAACTAAAACTTCTTGACTATCCTAAACTTCAATTAGTCTGGCATCTTAATAATTTCTAGAGAAATACAATCCCAATAGAGAAGAATAAGCAGACTAAAGGCATGGATTTTGAGACCTGAGGGGAACATGATCACATGGTTTGACCTGCTGTACAATGTAAAATATTTTCTACAGATTGCAGCATCTTCATCAAGCTTGAAATCTCTCACTGTAGTGATGTGTTATAGAGTGTTTTTACTCTAGTTAGCTTTTCTAATATGCTAGCTCTTCCTGTGAGAACGTTATCTTTAAAAAGGAAGTTGATAAATGTCAGAACTCGTCCTGTGACATTTACAGAATGCTCCTGCTAATATATTAGGAAAAAAGGATGGCCACAGGCAAAGATTGAATATCTTGGCCATAAGGGGAACAGGCAAAACATTGTTTTCCTTATTGTAACCGGACAAAGACAAAGGAGAACAGATGAGTCCAGAGACAGAATTTCAATACATGATGAGACAGTACATGTTTATTGGGCAGATGGACACCCCCTTTCAAACGTTTGGCTGCATCTGCCATATGACAGAAATGAAAGCAGTTTGGACACAGAACAGGGCAGAAGACATAAGGAAATAACTTCTGTGCCAGAAATAATGTGTTAAGTCACTTTTTTCCACTGCAACACAATAGTGAAGGGACAGGTGGTGAACAGAGCATTAGATCAGTTGTTTGACAGTTCTTCTGGTGGAATTTACCCATCCTACAGGCTGCAGGCCAGTTTCAAAGACTGCTTCGGGGCTCAGAGCCATGAATGACTTACAGTAGCCCATCAGGAAACTTTCCAGACTGAGTTCATCATTCTTACCCTAGGACAACAGTATAGGATGAGATGAATGACGGCAAAGGGCTCCTCTGTCCTCTCATCAACTCTCGGAAGGGAGCCCAAGTTACTTTGGTTAAGTCTGCCTTTGGTTTGAGATGAATTTCACCTCATGAGGTGTGAGCTCAGCCCCGTTGTACTGTTCAGCCCAAGTATCAAAGGTTTGCACTGAATAAAGGAAGGACATCACGCAGCAACACTGACACAGGTGATGAGCAGTAATATAATAGAAAGCTACAATCTGATTGTCAGATCTTTACAAAAGGGAGTTCTGAGTTCTTACGACCCTTTGAGAATAAATTGGGTCCTTTTCTGTTGTGTCATTTTTGCTCTGAGAGCAGAAATTCTTTATAGATTACACTTTGAGCCGTAATTCATTCAAACACTGTACTAGCAAAACAGATAATGAAGGCCTTCAAAACTATATTTGTGATATAAACCCAGAAAGATGCTTTTAACAACAACATCATTTATCCTTTTCTTGGCATGGGTATGAAATATCTTTGGAAAGCTCCAGAAAATCCCACAACTACGGAAAGAGTTTGACCCAGCTTGGATCCCACAGTAAAATCATTCAGGGAGTTTAAGAGGAGACTAAAAATCTCACTGGAAAGTTTGCTTTGATCACAGGGAATTCTTTTTTCCCCATGTACTTGACTGGGAAAGAATGATAAGTTGTCTACATAAAAAAGGAATGGTATCATTTTCCATTTCAGTATCTTCATAGTTTTTAATCAAATACCTCCAGCATCTTTTGACAGTTTTGCTTAGGGTTTTTAACAAGTTAATTGAAAACAGAAACAGGCCTCAACTATTTTTTTTTTTCATTCCTTTAGGCTCCACCTTTTGTATTTTCCTCTCTTTGTATCTCCCACATATATATAATAATAGAATAACCTGTGTTGGAAGGGACCCAAAAGAATCTTCAACTCCTGGGCCTGCACAGGACACCCCAGCAGTCACACCATGGGCCTGACAGTGTTGTCCAAACACTTATTGAGCTCTGTCAGGCTTGAACATGAGCTTCTTATTTCTAGTGTTTCTTTAGCAGACTGCTCTCCTCTTACTTTCTCTCAAGTTACAAGAAATCCTATGTGGAAGTGCAGAAGGAGGTGCTAGAAGGTGAACACAATTTATTTGAAATACTTGTGAGTAATACCATTTACTTGTGAGCTATACAGCAGATCACTTGAAGAGCAGGCTGTTCGGGAGTTTTTTGTCATATTTCATTCTACCACAAAAGATCTTTTCTGGTCAAAATTCTGAGACTTTTTTTCCAAAATCATAATTAACTGTGCCATTAAAAGGAATGGATATTGCTTTTACATTAATTTTTACAGGTAGCCAAAGTTTTCCATGCCTGTTTTCTGAGTGAAAATATAACACAAACTTTTATGAAAATGGGATAATATATATGGTAATGTAAATAGGATGCCTTCCATGTTTTGTTACATCCTGCAAAAAGCCATTCGTTATTTCATTTAAAGAAAATAGACATGATTTTTTGTCAGAATGAAGTTTCTAGTTTTGATTTTCATATTTCTTAGACTGATATTGCATTAAAATTATATTAAGAAAAAAAAGAGTTGAAATGAACAAGAGCCAAGTATTGTTTGGGGCTCAGTTGTTTGATTGCTATTACAATATAGAGAGAAAGGAGAGGATACCATCTGTACAATAAGTCAAGCAATTGTTAGCATGGATGATTAAAATATACACAACTTCATTCCCCAGATTTTTTTGATAAAAGAAAGGAGATAATTCTTTGTCACTTATGTTCTCTAGTTTTAATCATAAAGTTTAAAATATAAATGTTTTCAATGGAAAAAAACCCCGAAATTCAAATAAGACATTAAGAAATAAAATTTTAGGTGGGTTTGTTTTTTTTCTCTTCCATTTAGATAGTGACCGTGCCCTAGGCTTTTACAGCTGTACTGGATATCCCTCACCTAAAGAGGGAAATACCTAAGGAGAGTTCTGAGGTGGACCCCTCATCAGCATTTTTCCAGTTTCCTGGCTATTGGAATTCTGTTCACATTCTTTTTTGCTCTCACCCAATTAGGCAACCTATAATTCAATTCCTTTAATTCAAATCCATTACCAATGTGTCTATCTGAGGATCTTCTTTTCTCACACAAACTTGGAATCCAATGACCACATGCATTAAATAAAGAAAAAAAGGTTGAAAACACAAAAAAGTAAGTCAGCAGCAGCCATCAATATCAAAATAAGCTGTCACACAAACAGAGGAATAAAAAGTAAACATAAAAATATGTCCAAAGTCACTAATCATCTGTCAAAGAAACCTGGAACACTGCACACTGATGAAAGCTGACTTTTCATTTGAAAGTGAACTTCACAGATTGGATGCATCTCAGCCACTGATAATGCAGAAATGATGCCGGGCTTGTTTGCTGAATAAACATCAAGGGAAAATCACAGAAAACCTTGGTTTGACTGATGCAATCATATTTATTTAGTTCATCTCACTCAGAGATTTTCCACTGTAGGTTTGGCAAGAAACAGATTAGTTTAATGAACTTTCCATGTGTTTACTGTGTGATTATTAAGAGGAAATGAATGTTTCACTTTGTCAGTCTATGTACTTCAGGTAATAACATCTCAAAACAGCTGTCAGCTTCACTTAGAATGTAATCTTTAATTCATAGGAGAACAAGCAATGGACAAAAGGTGTAGGTAGCAAGTATAAACATTTTTTGCAATTGATGATTTGTCTGTCTTGTGCACTGCAGCTTCTCTAATGTCTTCGCCTCCCCAGGAATCTGTATATTCTTTGGTCTAGCCTCGGTTTTCTCTTGCTGCCTTTCAGGGCAACGAAGTTAAACCACCCGGTTAAAACATATCCACTCTTCTTACCACAACACGTTAGAAAATAGTAAATACATATAGTTTTTTTTCTCCTTACTCAGCCTTCTCACTGTTATACCCTGAGCAAGATATTCTTATCAGCTGCTGAGGAATCTGGCACAGAAGCATGTTGATTTGAGGGAAGACTGAATGGGAGAGGAAATCACAAAAGTTTAGCAGTCTTACTAAGACTTTCAGTGCGTGTGAAGAAAGCGTGCTGCTATGAGACTGGCGTTACCGCTCTTTGCAGGTAGGTTCTGTGTGTAATTTTGAAACCTTCAAAGTACAGTTTTTCATATATATATTTAGAAATTTTTAATGTTTGGTAAAAGCCTTCAGACCTACTGATGAGGATGGATAAAAATCTTGTGAGCAGCTTGGCAAAAAGAGCAATAGTGATCTGGAGATACAACAAGAATTCCATACAAAGTCTCTGTGAAGTATGTAAAATGCTGTTCTGCTAATTTTATCCAATGCCATAATTCTGTATGAAAATGTACAATAAAGGTTTTTTAAGAACTAGATTTGTGTTTCACAGAAAGTCTATTCTGAAGTGCAACTTTAGCTGTAGAATCACAGAACCTTTTGATATCTCCATATCTTTGCCAGTCATCCTCCTCAACATATTGAAGGACACCCACTCAATCCCTTTATTTTAAATAGGATGACACACATTATCACCTCTTTTTTCCACCCTATGCAGAAGTTTGCAGAGGCTCAATTGCCTTCTCAGAGGAAGTTACACAAAGAAATTTAAGAAAAACTTTTTTAGCTGAAACTCAGACACTATTTCTGTTTCACACTGATTACTGAAACAGTGTTCAGCATTCATTTTAAAAGACCAAACTGGATATTCTCAATCTTTTTCTGATTTTTCATCTTGTTTCTAGTATCTCTAAAAAAAACCCAAAACCTTAAAAACAAACAAAACCCCCCCAAACCTGAATGAAAAACCCCTTCAGAAATCACTGTTACTTACATTTTACTTCCCCCCACCATCACTAGGTCTGACCCTGACAACAAAATATATATCATGTTGTGAGTATAAGAACTTTTGTGTTGTGATATGGCAGTATGAAGAAAAGATCCGAACTTGTTTGTAATTGTTACTTGCATTCCTAGCTCATGCACTTCCACTGAAATCATGAAATTATTTTAGCTTCCTGTTGATTGTAAAGATTTTTTGTTAAACATATACATTGGAAAGAAATAAATAAGTGCTATTTCTTTCAAATAAATAACATTGCCTATCTTTAAAATGGAAAGTAATCTACTTTTTTTAACTTACCACATTAGAGAAAGACCCATTTTTAAAGTCTTTAACAACGAGCAGTAGTTAATATAACAGAAGCTAATCAGGCTGGCACCATGAAGATAGTAGCTCCCTGGAAAAAGAGTGTTTGTTGCTATTGTGTATGGGGGAAACATGAGTAGGAACAGGTGACTTTTGAAAGACTGTGCCACTTGCAGAAATAGTTAATCAATGTACACATAACCTATTGAAAGATAAGAGCAGGCAGCCTCCCACAGAAAAATAGAAGACTTAAATTTGATTAAGGCCTAAGCAAAGCAAGATTATTTTGTTATTTACTCATTGAAAGAAAATCAATTGCTGCAACATAATCCTATTGACAAAACCTGCATGAATGCGTGGCCTATCAACAACATAAACACTTGCAACGCTAAAATAAGTAAGCATTCAGACATTGAAAAATACAAACTAGTCAATTTGATATTACCATTTAAACTGTCACACTCTTATGCCAAACACCCACCAGGTTAACAAGTATTTATTTTGATTATTTCATAAGAATGAAAAGAGTTTCTGATTCATCTCTGCTGCCCTTCAAAAGCACTCCAAGCTGTAACCAAAGGACTCTGAACACTGGTTCTTCCTAAAAGGAATATTATTGTCTGTATCACTAGTATGTAGTACAGAGAGCAGCATGTATCCATTTTTACCGGATACATGATGAAATAACCAGTGTTTCCACATGAGAGCTTCTGGAGTGGATGATCCAAACCTGCTTGCAGCACATGAATTTCATAAGTTATGTAGGACTTGGACATTGCAAGACAGCTCTGTGAGCTTATGCCAAAAAATACTTTAAAGTAGATAAATATTCACTGTAACCCATACCGAGATGCGATGGGGACAGAGATGTATGAAATATTTGATAGTCATTTATGAACTGTTATTCCACCTGCATTTTTACTTGTATCTCCACGGGAAAGAATAATAACTAGGCAATCACCCTAAATTTGCTCACCAATCTGTGTCTTGTTCTCCATCTCAGTAACTTTTAAGTCAGGAAAGCGCTACATTCCTATAATATGTGAAGTAATTTGATGCAGTGGGAAGGGATGGTATTAATGGTTCTACTTCAAAAAAAGGCTAATTTACATGTTTCTGCCTTTTTAGACATCAAAAAAAATCTGTACTGGTACCTACTCCTGAGACCCAGAGGCAGACCTTGTTTTATTTTTAGTTGGCACTGAGAGCACTGTGTGGGAAGTGCATGTGTGCCACAAACAGGAAGCATTTAGACATTCCTGGCACTTTTGCCTTTCTGCACATTTGAGAAATTCCTCACTCCCTGATAATCCTGGAAATGCTTTTGCAGTATCTGGATGCTGTCCAAGAAACTTTTCAGGCAGCCTTGGAAGAAGTCATCCAGAATTTCATTTTGCAAGACAGACTCAGTATGATACTGAACACATTTCTTAATGCAGTAATTTAGCAATTCCCAATAACATAAATTTCAGGACCATATTCACAGTATTAGAAAAGCTAAGAGACGACACAACTTCATCCCCAGAAGTATAAAATTATTGGAGTAGCACTTTGTGAATATCATCACAGATTCCTGGAATACATTTGCACTGTACAGCACCTATACAAATGTTGTGCATGGATTTCAAAGCTGCCTTCACTATAGAATTCTTGCTTGAATCCTTGACCACAATTAAAATATCTCTTGCCTTCAGTAAAAAGAGGAAGATTCATGATAAAATTTCACTGTTCTCTTTTTAAAGACTTTTGAAAGGGAGTAACATTAGGTTTGATTGCAAAAAAGTAAAAACAAGTCAGTAGAAACCCATCAGCTTTTGTATAAATGGTGTGAAAACGAAAAACTCAACCATTAAGTGCAATCACAAAGGCAAAATTCTTACAAACAGCAGATTCTAAGCATAATTATATCAAATTATAGGAATTATGGTGAATCCAGTAGTTGTGTTCCTTCATTTCCTTGCCCTCCCTCTTCAGTGGTGAGTTCCTGAATAATTCAAGAAAGTACTTCTGTATTTTCCACACCAGGAAGGGCTTTTGGAATATCAGACATCTGTTCATCATGCGATAAAGAGTAACAGCTAAGAGAAAAAAATATATTTAAATAGGACTCAAAAGTTGGTGTTGCATCCATCAGATATTTCTACATCATCAATAAGAAATAGAAAAGGATGAATAGGACAGCTGGGAATGCATGAGAACATTTACAGAGTTATAGACCAGAAGCTTCAAAGTAACAGTGTGGGTAGTGTAAGGGTGACTTAGAGAGTTGAATTTCTTATTAACTTTTAAAATTAAACCCTGATAAAGTGAATCATGGAAAAGTACTAATGACTCAAGTTTAACTGAATTACTTTACAGTGCTGTAATACCAGTGTGCTCTTTTGTTATTTCTTTAATGTAAGAAGCCTTTACAAAGAAGCTGTTAGTGTCTGTTGATCGATCATTGGAGAAATAATATAATTTACGGCAATAATTCATTCAGAGGAAATACTGACATTAAAATGTTTGCCTCAGACTTTTAAGGCTATTTTGAATTTTGAACACAGCTGCAGCTGCAACTGCAGAGTTGAACCTAAACATGCATGCTATCAAAATACAAGAGAAAAGAAGGATGAAGGTGAAATCTAGGAAAAAGAAAGCAAGTTTTAAGATGGGCTACAAGATATTATATAAACAAATGGGACCTGAAAGAGATGAATTCTCATTTTAGGGAAATGTATTTTACTTACAGAAGATGTGTTTTGTTTATGATAATCCAAACTACAATGTCATTATTCTTTTTCCCTAATGTCAAGTTAGAGCACATTTAATATTATCTACCTACTGTGCTTAGTTGAGTCTGTCAGCAGAAAAGAACATTTAAAACTAAATTCTATATAACAGACATCCTCAATATTACAGGACAAAGGATCTGAGACATACATTGATGACCTGATGAAATTAGTTATTATATATAAATAAAGAAAATTCTATAGGCGTAAATTTATTTTAGAAAGACCCTCTCATGAAAGGGATGCCAAAGACACTCCACATCATGTCCTTTCAGGAAAGAGGGAGGATTTTACACATTTGTAGGTTTTTCTATCATTAAGCACTGACATCTTTTCCCCTCTGGTAAGATGCTGCTTGGCTTTCCTGGAGAACTTTTCCATGTTTAGTTTTGTTTTAAGGGTCTTAAGCATAGTACAGGTACTCTGGGACTGAACAAGAATGTGTGATATCTTTGACTTGAGAAGTCACCACACAGACTGACTTTATGTCTGCAAAAGTGATACTTTTTTCCCAGCCTTTGATTCAAAAATCTTGCTGACAGCAAGTTATTTTTAACGCACATTGAGGAAATTTGCAAGAAATTATGCATGATGATTGGTGCTGCTGAAGAAGAACTGCATGCAGGGGAAGAAGCAATGCCCTTCTATGACTGTCTATTTCCTCTAAAAACTTCATTCTTTCTAAAACCAAAATATCAGAGAAAGAAGAGATGTTCCTGGTTTCTACCTGCATCTACGCTCTTTCTGTTCATTCTGTTTCTGAACCCTGGCCTGGGTCACATAAAATGCTCCTTTACTGAAAAGTTGTCTCCTGCTGCTGATTCATATCTTGCAGGAATCCAGTTTATTCTCCTTTTCTCTAAGGGTTCTCTATGTAATAGAGTTCCAAGAGCATCCTCCCCAAAGAGCAATTCTAGTTGTTGAAATGCAGCCTTACCCCTCCTTCCCTTGGAAGAATTTTGTCTCTCTGCCTCTTGCTGGGATTTGCTACAAGAATTTTGCGAGAGGTAGATGGACAGCTTTGTACAAAGTGGGAACAGAATCACATTGCAACCGTGTTAGCAAGCACTGCAGTGCAGCACAGTGGGAGCCAGCGTGTAGAATATAACACTGCTGAGGAATCAGCAGTGATGCTGCCTGTATTCCAGGGGTTTTCCTTTGGGCTGACTCCTTTCTGGTCAGTTGAACCAATCTCAGTGGCAGCTGGAGAGCATCAGGTACATTTCTGGGGATAGTATCTGTCTAGCTTCACCCAGAAGAATCTACCCAGAAGAATCTGACTTGCACAGTCCAAAACCACTCTGCAATGCAAACAGTCCGCAGGGATATTTTCTGAACCAAAATACGGACTAGACTGCTGTATTAAATTTCGTTCCCCACGTTTCTTCATTCATCTGGATTGGATGTGAAGCAAGCTCTCTGAGATAAATAGAGCATTCCCAATAGCAGTAGCACCTGCAATGGTGGAAACCACAGCTGAGGTAATATTTTCAGCTCTACTTCACTTTCCTTTTCTTGATTTTCTGCTTAATATTTGCAGAAGCAGATAGTAAAGTACTGTCTTGAATATTTTTCAAGAAAGTGTCACGCAAAGACACACATCACAAGACTAGAAGGAAACAGCTAAATCATTTTGAAAGAATGCACACAGGAAAGCCAAATATATTTCAAATACCATTTTTAATTTGACATTTATTATGTCTATATACTATTTTGGATGTTTCTGAACTATTAAGGGTGGCTTGTTCATTGATATCAGAGAGCAAGCTGTTTCTTAAGAAATGTGATCAATAAATTGAACTGGCAGAGCTGTCTAAGTTAAAAAGAAAGAAGCCTAATGAATGCATAACTGTCACCAAAACAAGTTGGAAAGGGAAGAAATAGCTTCAACCATTACATGAAGCAAGGTTTTTAAAGAGGATAAGCAAGCCAAAGATAGTAAATATTTATTCATAGCATCCTGGACAAGGCAAATGAATCAAAATTTGCATTTTAGCTGATGTACATGGTACAAAGAAAATAGAAAAGTGAGAGTGCAAGTTGAAAATTGTTACTTAGAAGTTCCAGAAAATAAGTACATCAGTTAATATACAGACAAAGGGGATTTTTAAAGTAACAGTCTGAAGACATGTAGAAAACACATTTCCTAAAAAAAAAGACTGATCTGCAGCTTCAGAGAGGGGCCTTGAAGCTGTCCCCTGAATGGGTTTACTCTTCTCACTGAAACTACTCTTACACTTTTCACTTCACCTGCAATCAAACACTGATGAACCCAGCAGGGAGAATGACAAAATAAAATCCCAGAAAACACTAGAAATGAAGTGGCCATTTTCATCCCAGGTCACTGCAAGAAATTGTGAACACACCAATCAATTAAAAATGAATGTGATTACTTTATTCCCTCATAAATACCACTGTCTTTATTACAATGTCACTATTTTTTCTTACTCGTAATACAATTTATTTGTAAACAGTTTTGTAGGAAAAAAAATCTGAGTTGAAGCAGTAAGGAAAAATAACACATCATGAGGCTGTACTGAAGTAAACAGCTTTGTTCTGAGCATCAAATTTGCCTTTTATTCCCTCCAAAAAACTGTACGTTCAGTCCAAGGTCTCCTTTGGATCACTGGGAAGGTGTCAGCAGAGACCCATTATTGGTATTTCCCTTATGATTTTTCTGCCCTCCCTTACATTTCCTATTTAAAATTCATGGTTCCCAAGAAAAAATTTAGAATATAAAAACTGCACATGTCATGGTTTAAACATGTAAAAGACATTTCATACTTCAAACTTTAAAAAACCTCATTAAAACCTTACACATGTGCTTGCTGCTGCGCCTTTTTTGTGTGCATAAACAGGCTGAAACCAGCACACCCACAATAGGCTGTGCTGAAGAAGGGAAGGGATTCAAAACACAGGCTTTGGAAAAAGACAAAATCATATTCACAATGCAGCACTGCACAAGCACTTCTCAGATGATAAAAAGTATAAATTGGCAATAAGTTTTCACAAGAAAGATGAGGTCAGCTTGCCCTTGTGTGCTGTTGAAAGCTCTCAGTCATATAAACTTGAGGACACTCTAATAGGTTGAACTTGTTGGTTGAAAAACTTTCTCCCTCAGTGGATCCAAATTAAGATTTTCCTGACCTTGACAGTAAGAAGCAATTAACTTGGAGTTTTCACTCATCTGCAGCCAACTGAAGGTTGGTCAGGCACGCTGTTATAGTATCATTGTGAAGAAAACATAGCAAAAATAGACTAACCCCTGAAGAAAAAAATATTGAATGTTAGGAAATTGCCTGTGTAATTTCAAGACCTATGCCTTCCCAGAATTATTTTTTTGTCTGCATAAAATTTCACAGTTAAAGCCAAAAAATTCTACAACTCCATTTAGCCCCGATAATACCAAATTCTTTTTATGTATAAGAATTTGCACTGCAAAACCTCAAAAGAAATTTAGATTTCTCATTCCTTATTTCTAATCATAATTACTTCAAAATGGAGCAAAAGAAACTAACCATTAAAAAAAAATTAGAAAACATACTCCTAATCTAGAAAAGATGGGATATTTACTAATTTAATCAACTAAAAACTTATAAAATAATAATAAAAAATGATTCCCCTCAGCAGTTTGCTACATTCTTATTACTGCAGACCTTAAACTATATGTCATTATCTGAGGAAAAAAGTGGTCATACTCCTCAGAAATTCTAGAGTACAGGAAAAAGAAGAAGGGCTACGTACAGATGTAAAAGTCTGGAATCACTATTATGAGCTAAAGGCAGTGTGAGATTAAGATTAGTGCTCAAACCAAATGCACATAGCACTGAGCTAGTGAGAGCATTTATTTTTAATGTAGTCTTTCCTTAGAGCAGACGTGGAATTTGAACAATGCTCCCTCCAGAAACTCTACTCAACAGTGTTTGTACCATAAGCGCACAGTCTGAGGGGAAAATACCCCTAAGTTCCATCCAGTCATGGTAAGCCAGTATGAAACAGTATAAATTCTTAACGAAACCACTTAAAATATTTCAGTTCAACCTCTTCCTACGTCCTACTGACAGCTCATGGCCAATGCAAACCATGGGTGTCACAGTGACCCATGGTGTCTTTTGCCTAACTACTGGTGTAAGAAAACTGGCCTACAGATAGGACAAAAAAATTACAGTTCTAAAAAAATGCAATGAAGAAGGGGATCAGGTGAGGCTCTCCATTGTCAGCTACCTTTAGGGTTATCTTCAGCATCTGGGCACATTATCTTTTATGTTTATCTATGTCAAAATATGAACCTACCTAGATTTGTTTGCGATGCTTAAAAAGAAAGGTTATTGAAAACCAAAAGTTTGTAAAGATCAGTAACTGAATTTTCCATAATTAATGTGTCTTCTTCTTTAGTCATTAATGCATAGTTTGGGATCACAGTTCCACTTAGAAAACCACTATGAACCTCATTGATTTCAGCCTTCAGACAAAGTCTCAGCTGCAAACAAACCATATTAGTCTGAAACACTTGCAAAAAAGACTACTCATATCTAATGTCAGCTAAGTGGAAACATCTTGCAAAAGTTGCATTTCCTTCTTTCCTTCCTGCCTTCTTTCTGCTGGGAGCAATTTCTGACCCATAGTGACAGACCAGCATGTACTTAGTGTTAGTAGTAAGAGATGATTCTTCAACACTATTTGAGAATTCTTAATCAAGAACAAAGTAGTTCCTGTTTGGAGTGTACTCTACAAAGACACACTTCTCTATTTTGAAGTCCACACATGAACTGTTATCACAAGAAGCTATGAATAGTTGCCCTTCTATGCTCTTTTTAAATACAATGCAATTCCTTATCCTATTCAGGATTATTTTGGTGATCAGGGGATACTAACACAGCCTGAAATAAATTTTGAAATGCTATCTATCTCTGCAGTGTGGTACTATTTAGGTTTAAATCCATTTTTATAATTGGTCTTTGCATGGAACACCTGTTACAGATGGTGTGGTACCAGCAGAGTCCTATATTATTACAATCCCTTACATTTTATATGTCACCACAACTTTCTCGTTGCCAGCAATAGCATCTCTGATCTTCTTGCAGCTGTTTTTTTAAAAGATGCTGTCCTTGCAAAACATGAGGAAAACCAAACAGAGCTGCCAGAAGATGGACTCTGCATAGCAGATAAAACTTTTGGTATCCTTAGGGAACTGCTCTGAAAACAAAAGGGAAAACACGTGTTAAAAAAAGCCATTATGTTCAGACTTCAAAAGTGTTGACTAACACCTGTTAAAAGGCAGGGGAATTCTTACTTCAAAGTTTATTTTTAGTCAATTTCATTAGGCACCACTCTGTTTTACATATTTCAGAAGCTGGGTGTGAAGTAGCACCAAAGCCCAATACTGCCTGATCAGGTTCTTTTAGATGCTCCATGGGAGGGGTAGTGTTTAGCCTCACACGTACTTATTTAAAGGTCATGTTACATGGGATTTCGGATTTGTCAGAGTGATACAAGATATATTGTACAGCACAATACAAATGTTAAGTTACTTTTAGCCAAATGCATGCATAGGAACTGGAACATGGAGTCCAATCACAAAATCAATGTGATTCCCATTATCGGCTTTCAGAAAATGCTCACCACCATGGCAATTGGTCCCCAGTCACCAGGAAGTTGTAGAGGGATTCGAGCCACCACAAGCCTTTTGTTCTCTTTGAAATTCTGTTGTTAGTTTTTCAGTTTTGGGACTCACTGCTGGGGTGAGTCAGGTATTCTCCTGGTCTGGCTAACTCAGGGAGACATTCCAACTCTTCTGATGAACTCAGGGAGAAACTTTTACAATGGCTGTTGATCCACTCAACTGTTGATAGCTGTTTACCTGAAACAAAGGCCACCCTCTGGTCCCCTGGGGGCTAAGTTCTGTGTAACAGCTTTGGTCAGTCAAGCCCTGCACTTTTCCCAAGCTTCATGGGAACATTTTCTCGCCCATCTCCTTTGCACCTTCTTCCCTTGTGGGTGTTTATTGGTCAGTCTCATTTAAACTTAATTTACAGACTTAGAAAATCATGAGGGAGTGTACATTCAAATATAACTGAAAAATATGAAATGGGAAGGGAAGGGAAGGGAAGGAAAGGAAAGGAAAGGAAAGGAAAGGAAAGGAAAGGAAAGGAAAGGAAAGGAAAGGAAAGGAAAGGAAAGGAAAGGAAAGGAAAGGAAAGGAAAGGAAAGGAAGAGATAAAGCTGGATTTCAGCCATGCTCTGAGATGCTCTACAGGAGCAACCAATTCCGGCAGGTAGAACGCCTCCTTCCCAGGCACACTGTTCATGACCTGCACCACCTCCTGGCATTGCAGCTGGTGGAACTATCCAGTGTCTATATAAGCCTCCCCGAGTAACTGTTTCTCTGTCACGAATAAACATCCCTTTCAAAACAAGCCTCTGCAGCGGGAAGATATTTAGCCCCCTTTCACGGGCGGGAAATTGAAGTCAGAGACAGACTGTTTTATCCAAGGTCAGGCACAGTATCTGCTGTCTGAGCTGGGCAATGAGCAGAGACCTGCACCACCCTGCACCAGCACTCTGCCAGCATTCCATCTAATTCTATCTTTATGCTTGCACTGAATATGACCTTAATTTAGACTTGCTATCACCTTAAAATAAGCTGCTGCCTGCAAACCTCCTTGCAAGCTTGTAAGGAGTTAACACAGCGAGGCTAAAACTTTCAGTAAATACAATTTATTTTAATTACAGCCTACAACAGTATGACATTTTTTTCTCCAAACAACAAGGGCATAAGTCTCAATGCAATAACTTTTTCAAATGATTAATGAGAAAAGTAGGTCAATATCAAGGATTAAATGGTACAGCAACACAAAGTTAATCAAAGTTAATATTTAATTCACCAGGAGAATAATCCTATTTTGTTATGCTCCAGACTATATTTTTAAATATAGTGCTAATATGGAAATAGAATTTCTTTTCAATTCTTCATGATTTTAACATAAGCTCCATAAGGTCACACCTTCCATTGCTGTCAAAACCCATAATATCATCGGGTCCTTTTTTCTTATAGCATGGTAAAATATGTTAGATCTAAAGCTTGAAATTAATAGTGAAATATTTATATTATTAAGCCAACTATGTAGACCTTTAAAATCAAGGTAACAATTATAACACTTTCAGTTTGTATATTCATAATTTTAATTTTCTTTTATAACAAAACATCAGAAACAAAAATAGCCAGAACCTCTTACACCATGCTTTAGAATTATGATTAGCTAGAGAACCATTAACATGTGGAAGAAATAATTTAGCATCTAAAGATAAGCAGAAGGATGAAACAGGTGGTAAACAGAAATACATAAAGGGTTCTGTTAAGAGATCACAAGAGGCAAATGAAATTAACATATTATTGTGAGTTTCTTGAATTGCTTCATTGCACTGCCAGCATTTTTGTTAAACAATGTCTTTTTTCTTCCTCTCTGAGGAACATTATATTTCTATTGTCCTTAGTATCTCACCAAATTTTGTAATTACGAAATAATTTCAGAATAGTGTTTCTAGTGAAAAGAACACTTGGCTTGTCACTGTTCTTTGCTTTTTGAATAACGTAATCATGTTTTTAAAGGTCAGAGATGGAACTTTTAGTAAACAAGCTTTTCTTTTTCCCCTTGCTTAGGTGTACCAGTCAAAAACATTTCTGGTTTTCATTTTTGTTTACCTGACAGTCAAAGCAAAAGCAGTGAGATAGAAGAAAGGCTGTTCTGCTTATGTTTTTGCACTGCCCATAACCTCTTTAAAGCTCAGAAAAATAAAATCAAAGAAATTTTGATACAATTCCTAAGTCAAGGAAAACAAGGAAATTTAACAATAAATAAGTGAATACGGGATACCTTTCTTCATTACTGAGTTATGGGGGAAAAGACAAATCCCAATATTACAAACCAAGTTCTAGCCTCTGCTGTCACTGCATGTTATGTAGCTAAAGACAGTCACAGGAACCTAGGAACTGCTATGCCCAGTATCCAAGCAAAGTTCCCTTCCTGCTAATGGAGCTCAGGATAACCCAGACACCTTTAACAGATGCAATAAACTCCTCTGGACAGCAGCCTGCACCGCCACAATTCTGTGAATTACCATATAAATTTATAACATATTAGAAATTATCAGTATCATATGTCAAATACAAAATACTTCTGCTCTGAATGATTGCTTTTCATGAAAGAAAATGTATCAAACTATTGTGTACTTTAAATCCCTGGATCTTTCCTCTTTTCATAGCACAACAGAGTGTGAGTGCATGAGACAGAGTGTGCCTGTGTAGTGTGCTTGAAACCATTAGACTGACAGCTACATGCCTTAAACAGCAGCCTGAAAACAACGCTGATAATGTGTTGAAACATTGTCTTGTTGAGGTAATTAGAAGGCAATTTCCCTTCACCTTACCTGTTTCTATGCTTTATGATGCAGTTCTCAAGCACTGCACTTCCACTGCCCAATGAC
Organism: Donacobius atricapilla; assembly: GCA_013397315.1. Lineage (NCBI taxonomy): Eukaryota > Metazoa > Chordata > Aves > Passeriformes > Mimidae > Donacobius > Donacobius atricapilla. Next base: position 86,285 of record WBMY01014665.1, read on the forward strand.
TGTCACAAAAGAGGGTGAATTTCAAGAAAGCAGAACTGAAAAATTTTCTCAAAGAATTGTGTCATAAAAACAATGAATGTGGTGAAGTGGACATGAGTCAACAAAGATTATTGGCAAGGTAATCAGAAAAAGTGATTCTATGCTCACTTCATGCAGTATCAATGGACAAAAAAAAAAAGTAAGAAGTGGCTCTAACATGTAATAAGAATTTACTTGCCTACTCTGTTACTTAAATTCTGATCCTAATCTGGTGGATAAAATTGGTTTTAATTCATTACAATGCAGATACACTTTTAAATATCAGATATCATTTTCCAAAGTCAAAAGAGGCCATAGCCTTAGCAATGCAGGATTTGGCATGCATAAGACTTTAATGATCTACACTGAAGTAGTATGTGTGAGTATGTGGAGGGCCATGCTGAATGTTTTTCCTAAATAGTGCTAGCCTCATCACTAAGACCACAAGCTGCTCATTGCATTTTACAAAGCACATCATCCTCCTGTGAATCCACTGCAGCTTTCTCTGGGGTATGGGCAAATTCTTTACAAATGGAATTTCAACAGATAACTTACAGACAATAGGTGTGGAAGACTGGGTACTTAGAAAATGTGCAAAGCCATCTACAGCCGTCTATATGCTAGCACTATGTAGGTCGATAGTGTTGCTTTTGCACTTATGTACATAGAATTTGCCCTTCCTTTGCTGATATTTTGAGAAAAGTCTCTTAAGATTGTAGGAAAAGCAAGAGAAAGCCAGCACAGTTTCATCATGTGCTGCTGATAAGAATGTCTGAACTATTACAGTCTATTTGGGAATGTCTTTGGAGTTTTAACTTAAGTTTCTCTAGGGGAAAGAGAAGTCCTAATAGATCATTCTTCTAATAGCAATGATAACAAATAGAACTGATATTAGACAGCTGTTGTATATCAGGAAAAATTGCCTCCCGTTTACTTCAAAACGACACAGTTGAACCACATCTGAACTGCCTTATCACACATTTTCTGGACAAAAGCCTTCTCCTGCTTGTTATTTAGTATGGGGATAATAATAAAAATATAAACAAAATAGTCAGTGGGAAATGGGCAGCAGAAGCTTTGCTGAAATGACTGGTGGTTATTCACAGTCTCTCTACCCATGACATCACTTGAGGTGTTTGAGAGAGTAGGTGAAACAAACACTATAGTTCTGCTTCACCACTGATGCATGATACAGTCTGTATTTCTGTTTATCCGGTAGTGACAGGAACATATTACTGCCTCCTACCTGAAAAATGGCCCAGAAGGTTTTGTTTGCTGGTGAAATTTTATTTAAGGAATAAAAAAAACCCCAAAAAACTTCTCTAAGTTGGTAAGACAAATTGCTTTGAGATAATTTGAGTTAGGCCTGGCTGGACACAGTTTAGTGTCACACAAGTACAAGGGGAGGGAAAGAAACCAAAATTGATTAGGTCTCTATAGTTTATCAGTGCTCTTGGATTTTTTCGTAGAGAGCATGCTATAGTGTTTCTATGCTCTGAATTCAAAGTCACAGAGTGGTGCAATATCGTAATGATTATGTAAATTATTGCAGAATGCTTCTTCTGCGTTCTTCTGCTAGAGCTCCTTTTGCTCTGAGCCTCTTCATGCCATTCCCATCCATTTCTCACGACATCAAGCTAGGACAGAAAGACACAAAGGCAGATTTTCATTATTTCACTGAAAATGATTGATGGCAGAAGTGCAGCCAAGAAGACAGGAATAAACCAAGCCAAGTATCCAAATCTATTTGAGTAATTTGGTTTAAATTTAGATATTACAGGGCTAAATTTTAAGGTTATGATAAAGAGGTGAACTGGCAGGGAGAGGTTTCATTTAATTAGGAGTCAAAAAGGCACATTCTCCAACATTCAAGTATTTCAAATATTAGGGCAAATTTCTTGAATTCATGTAAATAATCAGATTCTTTAAAGTTAAAACACTGAATTTAAAGTTAAACACTGAGAGAAGTCACCATAGGTTTAGTTCTTCTAATGAGGCTGTTAACAACCATGGCAAAACACAGGATAAGAAATGAAAAACAAGGGACCCTGGAAAGGTAGGATGCAATTTATATGAGCACTGGTCAAGCTTCTACTCCTCCTTGTTACTGGCTGAGCACTACCAAGATTTGGCTCTCCTATGACCTCGTCATATTGTACATAATCTGAATAAGAGAATTAAAAAATCATTGTAACTAGAGGATTCAGTAGAAGCTCACTCGAAACCATAAAATATATTAGTCATAGAAGAAACTAGTAGCTATAGAGAGAAGGGATGGATGTATGGTTGATGGCTGGCTCCCAGAGTCAAAATAAAATTAACTAGAGGGCAAATCAAGGGGTTCACAGCCTCTCAGAACAACTTTCTGATAAACTATTTTTCTGAATCATGCTGTGGGTGGTAAATTGTTCTTCAGTTACTGATGATACCCTGATGCTTTTTATCATCTCTTAAAAGAACGTATTTTCTTGAATATTTCATTTTTATTTGTTTGTTGTTGGNTTTGTTTTTTGGTGGCTCCCCCCCCCCCCCCATCTAGTTAATTTTAAACACAGTGGACTTACCTAAGTAGTCTAAAATTTTTAACCGAAATATTTAGAGCATCCTCAGACTGGTAAATTGAACACTGAGCTACAAGGTTCAAGCATTTTACTTGTTCATTTTCAAAAAATGCTGGAAAATTGATTTTATTCCTATTACACACTTGAACGTTCCAAATAAAAATGAAAACTAAAGCTGGCAGAGAAGGTTACATTAAAATATATGAATCTGATTGTGACTCAAATGAATCTGTGTTGATCTGTGATGGTCTCTCTATTTGATTAGAATGTTTTAAGGAAGCAATCAACTTTTCAGCAGTCATCAAATCTTGAACCTTTCAGTTCATTAATCCAGCCATGGTCTTCTTCAGAAGCAGCTGGATTGTTTCAGAATGAGTAAAGCACATCCATATGGTAATATGGATGTATACATATTTCTGGAGAAAATTTAATATCATCCCTGGTATAAAAATTGCTATAAATTTATTGGTATATAAATTTATGGAAATATCTTATTTTCTCTTGACACAAACAAAGAAAAGTAGAAAAGCTGTTTTTTTCCTTGAACTGCATTTTTTTCCTTGCCCTGAGTTAAACACTGAATTTTCAGCACCAGAATAAAGGGCTAGGAGTGTAGGATCATATGATCATAAAACTATTTAAATTAGAGCACTAATTAACCATTTTACTAAAAAATTTCAACACAAATCACTCATTCAATGGTGAATTTAACGGAAATAAAAAAAATCTCAGACTTCTTTCTTATTATTTACCTTTTAATTTAAAAAAACACATTACCCTTGCATACAATTAAGTATCAAATAACACTTTTGATATTAGCAAACAGCCTTACCTAGTGGGAGACTGCAGACATGTTTTGACTCTACAAATTTTACTCTGCTTGTTTTACCCATCTTGCCTCCATTCCCTTCTGCACGGCTCTTGGTCTGCAGTGAAGCAGCTGAACAACTGTAAAGCTGCAAAGGCAAAGAGCAATCTTTTCTATATACGTAACTCCAAGATTCACTACTTCTATACCTTCTTTTCAGCAGGTCACCATAGGACTGTTAAGCTGCAGTGTTTCACTGTCCAAAATCACTGGGCTGAGCAGTTACATGCCCTGATAGTAGATATGGGATATGCAGTGAGGCTTTCGTGCAGCTACAACTTTAAATGGGGAAAACAAAGCCTCTCCCTTTTCATTAACCCACTATTTATCACTGGATTAAAACACTGAAGCTTTCACTCCCTTTTAGCAATCAAATCTAGGATAACAGCATGCAAATTGTGTGTATTAAGTTGGAGTCTCAAAATATTGTTGTTTTTTTTTTTCCCAGATAGTGTCTTTGAGGATATTAATCATATTCTTAATTTCATCGCAATGATAGGTTTCAACATAGGAAAATTATCTTTTATTTCACTTGATCTACTTCCTGCTTGTTCTCATTTATCACAAAGAACTAAAACACCACTCTGATGGCTTTAGACAATTATGAAAAAATAGGCCCTCCTATCCAGCTTCTCCCCAGGCCCCACTCCCCAGCAGCAGTGAATGCTTTCAAGAAACGTGGCACAGATGTGTATCAGTATCTTCGATGGCTTGGAGAAAGCTACTACAGATATGACTGGATCCTGAAGTTAGGGGCCCTGTAATGCCTACAAGAGCATTTTCAGAGAAAAACTCAGGCTTTAGAGAATGAACACCCACATAAAACCACCACACTAGGAAACAAGGTTAACGAAAGTGAAATGGGAAATTTTGCAGAATTGATTCTGCCCTGGAGTATTTACTGGGTGGAAAGGGCTCTGGCACATCACCAGTGAAGGATAAAAGGGTAAATATTTCCAGTGGTGGTACAATAGCCAGAAATGCTGACTACTCCCTCCTATGTTAGTTTCCACTGTCTCCCTGAAAGTGATACTTTGACCTGGAACATTTAATGGCCAGCACGATCAGACCTTTCTGAATACTGCTCACATTTCTCAGTGCTTCACTGGTGAGGAAATTGGCCGACCCATTTCAGCTGATTAAAGAATCAAGTTTCCAGTTTGGCTTTGTATCTTCAGCAAAACGAACACACTGTATTGAACATGGCCTGCAGTATTTTAAAATTAAGGTGTATGCTAAGCCTGGTATGGAAGGGAGTATAGACTGGGAAATCCATAATATGTGGGATGAACCTTGGCCTCATTGAACCCAGGGGAAAATTTATTACTGGCTTAAACAAACTGGGTGATTTGCTTGCCAATTCTGTTTTTGATTATAAATAATATCAGGCAAATAATTTCATATCTTTGTTGCTTGACCTTGAGGTTTTGATCCTCCTTGGCCAGTTGTGATAATTCCTGTGACAAACAGTCTCTTATCACTAGTCAGAGATCCCAAGCACAATGGGACACATTTCAGTCTTTAGTTATCATCATTCCACATAAATGTCAATATAAAAGCAGACTGTATCAGGAAATCCATGAGCACTTCTTATTTTCACTGGGCCAGTGCACAATTGCTGGCCAGTTACACAATCATCAGTACTTACACATGAGCCTTCACCGAAGAATCTTTTGTTGGTTACAGACAACGACAAACACCTAATACAGAAAACTGAAGTGCTCAGAGACACGGGGCATTGAAAACCGTGTATTGATAGATATAAAGTACCTATAAACCAGGCAAGGGTTTAGAATAGGCTCTCTCACTGCGTTCCCTTCCTTGCACTTGTAGGTTACAGATGGTATGTTTGTTTCTGTGTCACAAAGCCAACTGAATGACAACACTTATCCAGAGCAGGGTAATCTTCTATTTGAAATATGTCCTTTGACTTTCCTAAATTGTCAGACTTTAACAGTTACCTTAAATTTAATTCTGTTTCATTTAAGGTCCAGCTTTATGATGATATAATTTATTTTGGACATTACCGGTGACATTGCTCTGCCTGTCAATGGAAATATGAAAGAATATCATCATAATGAATATCCATGGACTTACATAAATCACTCAAAATACTTCCGATATGTGCAGGGATTTTCCATTGACCCTTTAATGACTTTATTAAAACTGTTTCTACACAAGCTGTGTCAGCAACAGGGATGTGAAATGATGGTGCTTCAGCAACATCACCTCAGCTTTTAAATGTTTTGAGAAAACACTGTTAATTTTCTTTTAGTACTGTATCATCTTTCCCAAATTACAGTCTCATAGAACAGCACAGGCTCCACATGCAGGGAGCACATGGGATTTCCTTTTTCTGTTACTTAACATCAGGAGTTGTAGTTATCACTGGGAATAAATCAAAGTTATTAAGAGTATCTCTACCCATCAAAATGAAGATGTGAAGCCACTGCAGGTTTAATTTAACCATTAGAACGAAGATGATACAGCTGACAGCCTAGAGGACTTGGACAATGACTGTCATTTCCACAGTGTCATTGCTACTCCTCCTAGAATTAATAAAACTACTCCTGTTTAATTCTGTGGGATGGAAAAAACCTTAGAGGAATTTTTTTTGAACAGTCCAAGGAACCACAATTTTACATAGGCCATAACACTGGTGATCAGAGAAGTGATCAGAGAAGGAGTCGGGATAGAGTTCAATATCTACTGCGGCAGTGGCTCAGACTCTTTATATCCTTTGGTAAGCAAGACCCGGGCAAATAACTCACTCCGCCAGTTTCTGTTACAGTAAGGTAATTTTTCTATCTTGCCTTTACACTTTCTTAATTGTTGTCTGACTTGCTTCCAAGTTAAGCCCTCTTTCCTTACCAGGAAAGAGTATCAAAGATTCAGGCTGGCCATGACCAAAACTTTTACAAGACCTGAAGTGACAAAAGTTTTAGGGGTGGAGGGGAAGGAGATTGATGGGGAAAAAAGGTTTCCAGGCAATTTCTGGGATTTGGTGTGCAAAGCAATAACCCTTGCCAAGTTTGGTAATGGAAAACACAATTTTGCTTCAGGAGAAGTAAAAAGAAGTTACAAAATATCAGATTAAGTTTTCTATGCTTTATGTGGAAAAATGTCTCTCTCTCCTGCAGGCCTTTCTGTATTTTCAGTTCTTTTTCATTTTCCTTTCTTTATTTCTCATCACTTCAAAAGTTCTTCTTCCAGTTTTCTAAGCTGAGTTTTCCTCTACATGCTTATTTTCTATGTCACATCTTATGGCTATTCTATCACCATCCAATGTGCTTCCACTATTACTTGATTAGTATTCCAGGCAGAACAACCTAAACATTAGTAAATTGATTGCCTATTACATCCTTATTGAACAAGTATCTCTAAAATAGCATATGATCCTTGATTTGTCTGAGTTTTTCAGTGACATTTATTGTATTGATTTCAGTGTTACTACCCCAGTATTTAGAGCTTTCAGAATGTTTCAAGAAGTGGGCCTAAAAAAATGCAACTCTTACCACTGAAGTCTTCAGACATGAGAAGCACCAGAAGATTCAAACTCACAATTTTTCTCTCCTTTTTGTTTTTCTTTTTATCATAAAATAGTGTGCACATCTTTTCTAACATAACACATTACATGAAAATTTTCATTTATGAGGAACCTAAATAAATTTTTGCAGTAGTGCACTATAATATTCAACTCTGTCTAGGTCAAGCCAAAAGTAACTACTCAGGTACAACATTCTTTAGAATTCTGGTAAGGCATTTTTCTGAGTGACATGACATACCATTTAAAACATCAGCACTGTGCAATAGCAAAAATGACTTGAGAAATGTACAAAATTACAATGAACAAAACACACTTACTGAGGAAAATATTTCCATCTCCAACTCAAGAGATATAGAGGCATTCATGATGAAGATGAGGATCAATGATGACGAGTAGAAGTAATTGAAGGCCAGAAAAGCTCCGCTGGATTGCTGGACCTGTTGTAATGGAACACAGTACAATGCAGCCAAACACAGAATTGAAACAAGAAAGACATCCTACCTCTGCTAATAAACAGCTCTGTTGTTGAAAGAAGATAAGAAAACTGTGTAGGATGTCATAGAAGAGGGGTAGTCTGACATGAGTTCCCAGTGCAATATGCAATTATGAACCCAAAAGACTAATGATTCTTTAATGTAGGAGCATAGAGTAATGAACGTGAGTCAGGGAGTTAGTATGACTCTCTCTCTGGCACTGGTGAGACAGCACAAGTGGAACCCGTAGAAAAGTACTGATGTTCACACTTCAAAGGCTTTTAGAAACTGGAAAAAGGGCTGCATGGGGCACAAAGGATATCTAAGAAACAGGTCTCAAGAGATAAAAGGCTTTCAAAGTTTTATCTTGAAAGCTGTTTATAAGATAAAATATGTTCTACTCATTAAAAAAGGGGTGAGTATTGACAGGGATTATTCCTGTGATTTTAAATTAATAGGGAGATGTGTATTAGGAGCCTAGAAGTTATAAGCTGAACATGGAAAGTAGTAACACAGTGCTAATTTTATACAGTAGGAATGGCAAAAACCTGTATAAACAACCAGTGGATTGGTGGTCATTAGTCTTGGGCTGAGTCTGCAAACTGAGATGCATGGTGTCCTGCCGAGGCACAGAGCTGAGCAAAAGCTATACTTCAGTCAGCAGCAGCTCTGTGTTTAACAGTGCCCTCAGGGAGGCAGAAAGGGGAGGTGATGTTCCCCCTCAGCCTCCAAGTCTGAGCTGCAGCCCAGCCAAGGATGCTGTCTGGCTGCAGCTCAGACAGATTAAGATGTTAGCACTTCCCACTGTACTTTGGGCTATCAATGACTGTGAGTACACTCAGTGTACCAACAGAACTGCTGGGTCACTCCCTAATCCACTGGTGTTGAAAAGATCTGAGTTAGAAAAATCCTCTCTCTAAAGAGGGTAAGCTAACGTGATTATTTTGACAAAACTGAAGATGCAGTCTGTCTTGTCTGCCAGCAGAACAGAATGCCAAATGATTCCCCTGTTAGCTACAGAATAGGTAGAAAATTTAGAAATCTGGTGAATGGTGATTGAAGCAAAGAATGCAAGGAACTGCTGAAATTATTTGAAGATCATAAGTATTTGTGATACAGCTTACAAGTGAAGCTTTAAATTAAATATGTACCTTTCAAACTCATGTTTGAGGAATAATAAAAAAGAAAGAAATACTGTTTTAATACTATAACACAAACTTGATCCAATGAGAAATTTTATCACTGATTCACCGGAGGACAGTATTTTTAAATACCCAACTTGGATGAAACATATCTGGATTAAAACCTATAGAAAGATGTACAGATTTTAAAAACCTACACATTGATATTCAGATAAAATACATGCCAAATTGCAGGCCTATTTGAATGTAAAAGTTTATTAGAAGAATATCTTCTGCTCTTAGTCACGAATGAAAGTGTATCTGTAAACTCACCAGTCTCAGACAATTAGCTGCAGCTAATATACAGAACTTCAAACCTAAAAAATTGGTGCATTGGATACAGAGTATACTCCTGCCACTGTAGAGCTAGAATGTGTCCTATTCTTTAAGCCACAACCTTGAACAATATCTAACTTAATTGAGCTTTTTGCCTGTTACCCATCTGTTATTCTGTATCAGCAATGTATTCTTCAAGGTAAGTAACTGAAAGCGATTTCTACACTAATATTTTATAACACAATTCCCTTATCCAAGCGCCATTAGCAAGAGTACAGAGCAATTTTGCATGGTATTTAAAAGAATAATTTAAAACCAAAGCTTGCTACAAGGCCTCTCCTAACACCTATTATTTTCTGCTCTCAAGATTTAGGGCTTTACCTTCCAGGGGGAGCAGTTCCACTTGGTGGCTGAGTGGAGTACTGGCTTGCAGCAGGATTTCCTGCTTTCCCCATTCTCCTGGAAGGGTGGTAAGACCACACCTTTCCACCTGCTGTGGCACCCATTTTAGCCCTATCTGAATTCAGTTCAGTTCAATTAGCAGAAAACTGTATGGTTTTTTTTCTTGTGTGTTAGTTTTTTGTTGACTCACCAGGCATAATTCTGCTGTATCATGAGTGTTCCAACTTCTCAGGTGGGGCAGAAACTTCAGAAGTATCACTGGCTAAAATAAAGCATGGAAATCACATTTCAAGATATCTCATTTCGCTGCTACTTTTCTTGTAATGGCTGTCACAAAAATGCTACTGTCTTAGAAAGAAGATTTGGTTCACCAAAAAATCAGGTGTGCCAGAGCTGGAGCAAGGAAAGCAGCGGCAGCAACACTTCTGTGGGAGTCGCCTCTCAGCTCCAGTGAGCTGCTAGGTTGGCTCAGGGGGGATTAGGGGTCTGCATTCTGAAGTATTCCACTCTGGCAGATGTATGGGAGCCCCATTAACCTACTTTGGAACAAAATGTAAGTAATTACTTATATCTAAACACTGAAACCCTAATAATGTACAGTTTTGGGTTGCTGGGGCTCACAGCTCTTTACAGACCCCCACGATCAATTAATCTTTTTTTTAATGGGAAACAACTGAGTGCCTTTCACTGTAAAAATTTACAAGTTTGCTTCTTTCCCTAATTTCGCCTACCCCAAAACCTAGTTAACTCCAACAGAATAACCTAGCATTAGCTAAGGTAAATTAACATATGGGTAGAAGAAAAAAAAGCCAGGCCTGGGATATGTAAGGCCTCCTTAAATTTCCTATCTGCCAGTGGAAATGTGACAGTCCAATAAGAGTAAATTGAAATTCAGAATTGCTATTTCTTTATCCAAATTGCCATGGCCACATCTTACAAAGAACTGATCTGATAACAACAACATAGTCCCTTTTGCATGTTCTAGTTTATATAAGATACGTTAAAAGGCTGTTTTTGCACCATTACAGTTTATACCAGATTAGATATCATCACTTTCAAGCAGCTGGCAGGAAGGTCGAAACCGGGGATAAGCTCCTTTTTATATATTCTGGCTAATTCCATAAAAATGCCACGATATGCTCATCCTGCTCCAGAACAAGCACATACTGTTAGGTGAGCTGGTAGTGGGATGCAGAAATGCTGTCAAATCACAGCCTCAGGGAAGCTGAAGAAGCTCTGGAAATTCTGGCCAGCATCTCTCAGCTGGGTCCACCTCAACTATCTTTGCCTCAGGCTCTCAGTATGCTCCTCTTAAGGAATCCATTCCCCATCCAGGAAGGGGACAATAATGCCATCAGGAGTATGAGACACAGCACATAGATAGAACTACCTTTCCCTTAATCTCCACTTATTTAAAAAAACGCCCTAGGAAAAATAGGGGAAATGTGAATGGTGATCAGTCTAACAAATGGATGGTCACAATGAGAAAAGAATTCAAAAACCTTGTTTTAATAAAGCATTTATTTTTACGAGAGACATATTGCTTATCATATCCTTATAACAACATTGCACATTAAAATCTGCGTTTCTGTAGAGAAAAGTTAACTTATCATATGCTAATCACCAAACTGAGTCCGCTTTACCTGTGATCTTAAAATCAAATTCTCTTTTTCAGCACTTATACTAAAAGGAATAGTGTGTATTTATGGGACATCAGGATCAAATTCTACACTGGAAAAAAGGCTTTTCTCAAGCTAATGGTGCACTGAAGCACTGATGGCATAAAAACAAATGCTTGTTTGGTCTTGTTCTGAAACTGAAGTCCTGCCCTCTGGCCAAGAACCAAATGTGCTACCAGATGAGTGATAGAGACACTGAGCAGCAACATGAGAGAGTGAGGCTGCCAAGACTTCACTGTATCACCTCCATATCCAAGGCTTTGTCTGAGTTAAAAAAACCCTGTAACCACACACAAACACACAAAACTAACTCAAAACAAAAACAATCAAAAAAAGAGCCCCAAACACTATGAACAAGCAACCCTTTGTCTAGAAGCTTGTAAACTTATTCATGACTGTACCACAAGGAGCTTGGTAATATCCATGTAACATCAGACCTTCCAGCAGAAAGCAGGCACCACTTCTTTATTCTAAAAGGCTTTTAATGCATTTTCCATCAAACAGTTAGGTTTCTCTGAGAGATTTTGGTTTTGATTGTGAATAGAATGCTTTGTTAATTTAGCTTGAATGTTGTGGACAGGCAAAACCCAGATTTTTAAATAAAGACTGTACAAATTGCTAAATGCCAACATGAAAACCACGAATACTTATAGGATATTCTTAATATTTTAGCTGGGAAAGAGATGGTCTACCCTGAATAAAATAAACTTCCACGTATATCAGAATACATTAAGAGTTAGAATGAGAGGAATGAGTGTTTACATACACTTGTCAGAGAAGGACGTACACTTATAACTACAGCAATGTGATTTCTGGCAGTGAATAGTAAACCAATGTGAGATTCCCATTTTGTTATAATTATCAAAGAGAAAAACTTTTTGAATAAGTTTGTTTAGAAAATGAAGAGTNATAAATGATTGTTTTCCCATTACCGATGATACTATCCAAATGAAAAATTTGGTAATATTTAGTATTAGTACATTTCTTTTGTAAATCTAGCATCTTTGCTTTCTTAAAGGATGTTTGGTGAAACTTTTTTGTGACCAAACTTTAGACATCACTTAATTGGTGCATTGTAGCAATTCTCTTTTACTGCAAAGCCAGTAAAGGGCTTTATCATGCTCGAGTCTGTGGAAAAGAAAATGCATTTCATAGGTAAAATCAAAAATATTATAATCTAGATTTTGGACAGTTTGTATTTGGAAAACAAGGTTTACTTGAGGTAGGTAGTTCATCACTGTTTTATATAATTTTATAGAAAAGTGCCTTAAAAAAAGCACAAGTCATTTGTAAAAGCCATTTGTAAAGAATATCCCCTCTGAGTCCAATTGTGAAGAAACACTTAGAGGGAAAAGACTATATGACTCTATACCTGTGCAAGCTGATGGGCTTGGACTGACTTCACAGGGAAAAGCAATTGCCAAGATCCAGCCCAAAATTATTTAGCTTCTACAAAATCCAAAGCACTCAATGGCAGTTGCTTAAAAAACCGAATAAAACCAAACCAAACAAAACAAACAAAAACCCACCAAAAAACCGCCCCAAAAAACAAACCAAAAAACCCTACAAAAACACCTTTATGGAAAGAAAATGCAGCTTTTCAAGAAGATTTATTCTTCTCTTGGTAGCAGATACTGGTGGAGAAGGTATAGAATTTTGCTTAAAACTGGCTACTTTCTCTAACTCTCTGTCAAGGCTCCTCCAGATCACATGAACCAGAGAATGTTTCTGCTTTAGCCCATATGGAGCAGACAGAAGTAATTTTTTTTTCTGTAGTATTTATTTACTCCATTCCGCTGCACCCACTTTTATTTAGCCCAGCTGAGAAGGTGCTTATTTTTCACTCAAGAATCCATATTTGAACAATCACTATTCCCCTGTCCCTCCTTTGTGAGTATCAAGGCCTGGAAGGATGGAAGGCTTCCTTACTTTGGAGTCCATACGCCACTTGGAGGACAGGGGTCACAGGAAAATATGTAAGAGGAGAGATTCATGGAGAAGCAGAGCCTCAAGGGATAATGATTATGGAACAACATGGCAGCAGAAAGATGGGCCATGTGTCGAAAGGCAGAACAAGGGAATTAATAATGGGAGTGGCTCCATGGGGGATCCCACTGGGTGCTGCAGCAACACCAGCCTCAGAGCCTTGTTTGCAGCCCTGACAGAGCACCCATTTGGGCAGGGACATGTCCGATTCTCCTTCCCCGCATGGCAGCACTGAGGAGTTCATTTGGCACACAAGGCATCACTCCTTAGGGCAGGCATGCACGAAAGTCCTCGATGTCATTAGTGGTGTCACATTTTCGGGCCAATTCAGCGCTCCTTTCCTCACCAGTACCGCCGTCTCTCTGCTCCCCCAGACCTCTCGGGTCCGGTTGTCATTTCTCGGTGGGGTCCCGCGGGGGTCGCGGGGCCGGGAGCTGCTTCCTACGGCGGCAAAACGGGAGCGGCGGGAGCTGCCCTGCCCTGCCCTGCTCGCAGCATCCCGGCATAGCATCAGCCGGGCTGGGACATCCCCGGGAGAGGGGCCGGGAAGGGACACCCCGAGAGGCGAGGAGGGCGCAGTCTGCTCTCATCACGCCGCAGCCTGCCGCGACAGGGGCGGCCGGCTCCCCGGCTATCGCTGTCTCAGGAAAGAAGGAGGAGGTGGTTTGTTGGTTGTTTTTTTTTTGTTGTTTTTCCCTCTCCCCT